>PVJS01019521.1:0-33633 GCA_004027185.1 Glis glis | reverse complement strand
TGGAACGAGTCGCACACACTCTACGCGGCTTCTCCCTTTTTATCTAAGTCCGCACCTATCAGAATTCTGCTGCCTACATTCAGGGCAGGGCTTTCTCTTTAATCTGCTGTTACACACCCAAAATCACATAATCTTGGGTGTGTCATAATCAGGTCAAGTTGACAACTTAGATTAACTATCACAATCAACTCTATTAATTTCTCCGTATCTCTACCCTCTACTCTGGGATCAACATTTATCATCTCTTCCCTGGGCTATTGCAAGGGTTCCCTAAGGAGCATTGTTGCCATTCATTCCATTTTACTTCTCCCTCTTTAACCTTTGCCACACTCCCTCCCTCCTTTCCTTCCTGCCTCCTTCCGATCCCTTCCCCTCCCCCCTCTCCCTCTCTCCTTTCTGTACTAGGGACTTAACCCAGGGCATTCTACCTCTGAGCTACACCCCCAGCCCTTCAAAAAAATTATTTTTTTTGAAACAGGGTCTCACTAAGTTTCTGACTCTGGCTTTGAAACGATGAATCTCCTGTCTCAGCCTCTCAAGTAATAGGACTACAGACATGCACCAGGGCATTGAGCTCATACCAGACTTCATTTTAATCTGTCACACTTGCCAGGCTCCTTGCCACCAGAGTGTCATTATCTATACTGAACGTTCTTCTAGGTAATCCTGTTTAGAAATCAACTCAATGATTTTTCTTGGGAAAACATTTTTTTGGCCTCAAGACTAGGTCAAATTTATCCACTAGAATATAATTCATAACCATGTGCTTCCCTGTCACATTTATGGCATTCCCTATGTTCTTAATTCCTGAGAGCATGGTATATTTCTACTTTTGTTTGCCTCTCTTCAGCAGTAACATGATTTCTGACAGAGTAACTATTATCTTTTGAAACGATTAATATATGGAGGAGAATGACATTATAATTAGCTAAGGATTCCTGAATGATATGACATTTGAGCTGGGCACTATCTTACTGCTATTATTGGGAAACAGGTAGAGGGAAATAACTTATGGAAATTGTGAAGAACAAAACAATAGTATTTGTTAGGAAATATAGATATAGTGATAGTGGAGTTCAAGATGATACCTAAGTCGAGCTGAAGAATGGATCTGGAGAATGTGAGGGCCAACCTGAGGACAGCTGAAGAATACCATAAATTGAGCTTTGATGCACTGAATTTTAGGTGTCAAACTCACAAGGTTGAAGGGCTTGAAGATAATTTAAAATGTAGGAATGGGTCTGGTGAGAGAGATCCTCTTGGAATCTTCATCTTAATCTGGGGGCCTTAAGTTAATAGCAGGAGAAAGTCAGAACTCTTGGATTCATTCCCAAATGTCTTCTCGAATCCCCTCATTCCTTACGCTTTTCTGTTATCTATGCTTATTCTTCTCTCTTATCCCCACTGTTCCTTTCTTGGGATTTCACCTGGGCTGTTTCATCAGCTTCCTAACTACTCTCCTGCGTCCGGTCTCTCTCTCTCCTGTCATCCAGCTTGCAAAGCCCTTCCAGAGTTCCTTTGCCAAGACACCAGAATGCCACTTTCCTGATTAATATTTTTAAAAGGCTTCCACTGCCCACAGAATAAAATCTAGACTCTTCATCAAGACTTTATGATTTTTTCCTAAATTTCCTGAATATGACCTTTGGTTTTTCTCTTCAACTTTACCAGACTGACTCCAGCTCCGCTCTCCAATCATACCAGACTACTTAAAATCTCATACCCTAACCGCTCCCATGCTTCCTTCCTTACATTACTGAAATCTGAAGAAAAGATATTGTATTGTCTAGTACAGAGACACATTTTTAAAAAAAAAAGGAAAAAGAAAAAGAAAACGCCAAGAAGACTAGCCTTCAAGTCTCGACTCACATGTAGGTTTCTGAAGTCTTTCCAGGTAGAACATTCACAGTCCCATTGATTATCTGCCAGCTCACTATAACTCTTAACCAAGTTAGCTGACTCACTATCAAATAAGTGATGTTAAGCTCAGTGCTTGGCCTCTCTCGATGTCGTCTAGCTACATCGAACTCGCCTGGGCATAATTTGTTGCCACACCTCTTGCCCTGCTGGGAAATAAGCCCACAGAGAAACCCTCCCTGGACCTCACGAAGATGGCTGCCGGAGGACGTCGTCACGATACGTCATCACGTCCTCGGTGAGGGTGGGGCCCTCAAGGGAGCTGCGGGTGGGCGGGGCCAGACAGGTGGGCGGGGCCTCGGCGGGGCGGGCGCGGCGGGCGCGGCGGGCGGGGCGGGGCTGGCGAGGGTCCGGACGCTCCTGCTATTCGGCCGGTGCGCACGGCCGCGGGAGGCGGCATCGGGGCGTCCGCTCGACGCCGGTCCCGAGAGCGTGCCCGGGACTGCCCGCGCACAGGAGCAGGCTTGTGGCCGGACGGAGGCCGGCAGTGGCGGCGGGCGCCTGAGCCGTGCGGGCGGGAAGCTCCGGGACCGGGAAGCCCCGGGCCCGCGCGGCGCCTCCTTCACCCCGGGGCCGCGGCGACCGTCACGGGGCCAGGGCTCGCCCCGACGCCAGGCCCCTCCTCCCGGGCAGCTCGGCTTCGGCGGCTCCGGGCCCGCAGGGTGTGGACGCACCTGCGCCTCCTCGCCCGGGTCCCAGCCCGCGCCCCCGCCGGCCTCGGAGCCAGGCGGGCGGCGCACCTGGACGGCGCGGGCTGCGGGAGCCGCCCCGAGGACGCAGGTGGGGCGGGCGCGGCTCGGCGGAGCGTCCGGGCCGCCGGGTCCGTGCAGCGGAGGGCTGAGCGGAGCTGGGCACCATGAACAGCAGCGGCGCCAACATCACCTATGCCAGCCGCAAGCGGCGGAAGCCGGTGCAGAAAACGTGAGTGTCCGCGGCGCGTCCCGGCCCGGCTGGGCGCCCAGGCACGGTGCGGGGGCCGCCCCACCCGCCCCCGCTCCCCCGCGATCCCGGGGATTAGGTCAGGTCAGCGCACAGCCCGCGGAGTCCCGAACTGAAGGCCAGTCGGGAGACCGAGGACTTGGAGTCTCTCGTCTCAGTTTTTTTTTTTTTTTTGCATTAAAAGAAATGCACCTTGGGTCACCAGGGCACACGCGCCTTCTCACAATTGCAGCTATGTTCTCTCTCCTTTAGTCCTAATTTTTTGACAACTCTGATCTGTCTTGTGGGGCTCCAGTTAGCATAAACCTGTCTTGAAATCTCTCCATTCTAAATATCCCCATGGGCTAGATTAGAGGACAGTTTTAATTCTGATAATTGGTACAAACGTTGGTGGGGTGAGATGTTTTCAAAAACTAAACACGTGCAGTCTTGAAGGAAGGCGCTGCCTCCAAAGGTTTTGTTGTTATTTCGTCCTTAGACACTGGCTTTCTGTCGCGTTGCGTTGTCTTGTTTACTTATTAGGCAGTATTTTTGTAGTGACAATATCAGTGAGATGTATAGTGATGGGAGCAGGTAGAAGTGTACAGTGGGCAGGTATGGTGGAGGATCGGTTTCCTTAGACACCTTTTGGGGAAGCTTTCTTCTTACTTTTGGAGTGGTTTTAGGGTCTGTAAAATAGAAATCTTAGAACTGGCTTTACTGAGAGAGAAGTTTTTATTCTTACTATCTGCCTGTAATTCCTTTTTCCCCTATTTCAAAAATTTGTCAATTCTAATAATGTGATCACAAACTGGGATTTTTTGTTTGTTTTGGTGCAATATTGTGTGAGGTGACAAATACTTAAAACTTATTTTTTAAGAAAAAGATCTGTGCTTCAGACAGATATCCTTTTGTGAGCTGTCTGTATTGATGTGTTATTTTAATTGTTATCTTTGGGTTTCTTTACCTCATCAACATTTTTCAAATTCTTATAATCAATTTTAAGAATGCATAAACGTTTACTCAGAGGAAATCAGAAGTTCTCATTTTACTTAAAATTTGACTTAACTGTCCATGGTATTGGAACCCAGAAAAATAACAGCTAAAGATTTATACAGTATTTAAAACTAGTGATAGTTTAAAAGTCTTATTATTCTGGATTTTAATTTACTTAAAGAATTTCAATTATCCCAAGTTTTCAGACCTAGACTTATAAATTGGCATTAACGGAAGATGTTTATCTGTAATAGACATTAAAATTTGGAAGTTTTATGTTACAGCATATCTGACAGAAATATTGCCGAGTCAGCAATTTCCTGTCTCGGCACTTCTGAGACATTGGTATGCAATACTTTTTATTTTGTAGAATGGCTTTTATATTAAAATGATTGTCTAATTTGACTTTGTTTTTCCTGGTTAAAATTGAAAGGCATTCCCCAAATGCCGGTTCCATCTATTTATTAATCAAATAATACACTTAGCATAATTTATAATATGGGTATCATGGGTTTTATATGTATAGTCAGAAAATTTGAAGCACTGATATGTTTTTAAAATATTGAACTTTAGTATGTTACAAAAGGACATAAATTGCTTTGTAAACAAATGTAAAGCATTTATATTCATTACAAAGTTTAACATTTTTGGCTTCAGTCAATATACTTGTATTTCATACCTTCTTATAATATAACTATTTTACTCATTCACCTGCGTTTTATTTTACTTAGTTATTGTAGATGTTTTTCAGATATTTACTGAGCACTATGCATTGCTTCTGATCATTCAAATTCCTGAAATGTCCCCAACTTCTATAAGAAATGCCTAGTGCTGGCATTTACATTATCAAGTGAAAGTGATATCCAGTACGTTATTTTTAACTGAATAAAAAATGCAGTTAATCCAGGTTTAAGAATGAGGCCATTAAACTTAATAGTCAGTTTAATATGATTTTTAAAATTAAATTACTCTTTTGTGGCTAATAAGGCCTAAAACATGCCAACTTTGGGAAAAATGCATATTGTTTGAGCTGAAAATGCTATCCAGATCTACTTAACTTTGACAGCCCTTTAAGTGATAGCCATTTTATTTTACACCCAGAGAAAATGTGCTATAGCATAACAATAGAACTTTTAAAATATGGCTATTTAAATATTCAATTTCATAATAATTTGAAATAAACTAGGTGACAATTTTAATCTGACGCTCTTTCAATCTTCAGTTGAATTTATTAAGCAAAATAAGCTCCCTCTAGTGGCAGATCTCACATTGGAAATTATTAGTAGGCAATACGTTTTAAATGTGTTACATTTAATCCCACTAAAGTATCCTGTATAGATTATGAATAGATGTTTCCTTTCTTTTTGGAGTAATGAAAGTTAGGAAATAAAGAAACTGAAGCAACTTTGCATCCAAACCATGTACCTACCCGTCAAGAAGAAAATTTCAAAGATAAGATTAGAAATAGAATCCACTGTAACTCTTCTTAGAATGTTGTCCCAGGCTTAGTAAACCTGCTCAAAAAGAGAACAAATATTCCTATTTAAATCCTGTTCTTTTATTCACTTTGGAGATGAAAATGTTTCTATGTATTTGTTTAGTTATTTTTGTCTTATGAAGAGAGTTGAAAAACTACTATAGAAGTAAAGAGAATCTCTCATGATAATAACTTTGAATGTGTTTTGAAGTTTTAGTAATACAGAAAAGGTTTTAATGGCATTTAAATTTACCATATTTCTAGGAAGTTAGTCCTGAATGGTGGCAAAGAATTGGTGTTGAATAAATGGCATCTATACTTTAAGATGACACCATCAGTGTTGGCGATTAAGCCAGCCATCATGAGGTATCAGGACTGGAAGTTACTTCTTAGCATCAGGCAATCCTCTGTTAAAATGCATAGTGATGAAATATTTTACTTTATTAACATACTAATATTAACATAAGTCATTGTTTTTCTTGCTGTTCTTGCTAAATTGCAGTTCATTCTCTTCAAACATCATGAACCTCATTTATATAATATAAATTGCTGAATTTTATGTTATACAATATTCATTAAATGTTTCATATAGATGTAGTATGATGCCATTTTCTAAAGAGCATCTGAAATAAAAGATAGGCCTTGTTTGCTACATAATTATTTCTCCATCATCATTGTTCTCTCAAGTAGCTTTATCTAGAGATCTTACATGTTACCCCTATCGATATGCTCTTGCATATTGTAGCTATGAAACGAAGTAACTGACCATGTTTATTTATAGGTAACATTAAATGGCAAAAAAGAGGAAACTGAGATATAAACTGAGAGCACTGAACCTAAAGGAAATGAAGAGGTCTAGTCTCCTCACTCTGTAGATTTGGTATGGTTTCTTGATGAATAACGTAGGACAGTCGCTCCTACACCCTCACTGTCATAAAAAGCTAATGGAACAGAAGCATTTTATAAACTGAAGACTGCTAAAGATACAGATGACATGGAAACATAACCTCCTTTCTTTAAATAGTTTTAACTTACCTTTTCATAGAACAATCAATTCTCCTATGAAACAGTAAGAGGCAGTATATGATTATGTTCTCAGTTACAGATAACGGCTAAAAACGCGCCACTTTACTGGTGAATAAACTTACATAACACATGCTAATTCAGGTATTTAGTTCAGGAAATTAGAAATTATGCAAATCTTTGACATCAGTACCTTTCTTTTTCCATGCTTTTTAATTTTTTTAAATTTTTGGCATAGTGGATTAATGTAACAAAAACTGTATTAGCACTCTGACTCAAGCATTGAGCACAATGTTTTTATGCTCCATTTACTTCATTTTTATAGTAGTGCTAAGAAAAAAGTATTGTCTAAGTTTTGTACATAGGGACCTACCTGAGGTTCAGATTGAAAATTGGTCAGATAGTACATTCAAAACCCGAGTTAGGATATTGGATCCCAGGTCTTTTGGTTCCAAAGACTTATGTTCTTATCAACTTCACAGTACTTTCTACGTGAACAAGATCAGTGATATTATTGTCAGGATTTCCTACTGTCCACTCTTTCTATTCAAAAAGCATCATGACTGAAATAAATCATCTACCATTTCCCATACATGATTTGTAGTTGCTCATCTAGTGCTTGTATTCATACCCTTTCCTTGTAGTGTTTTCTTCCTGATATCGATATCTTACTGATTTGCTACTTACCTCTTCCCTTTCAAACATTGTTTTTAATGGCTACATAGTACTCCATTCTATAATTCATTTCACTATTGTCCTTTTGAGTGGAAATTATGTTTACTTCCAACCTTTAAATATTTTAACTAGCATTTCACAGAACATCCTTGAGATATGTAAAATCTTATGCAAAGTATTCATATGTCTTTTGGAAGAATTCCTATAAGTGGAATTTTAGTGTGGAAAGATAAATATAAAATTTTAAGGGTGAGCCAAATATTACACTCTTGATAGTGTCACATTATGTTACAAAAAATGCTAAGTATATTCCCATTGGCAGTCTATGGACATGACTCTATCCTTCCATTTTTGCTTAAAGAATATTGTTAATTTCACAGGTTAAAAAAAGGCAGAGAAGTAATTGAACTTAAAGGTTAGGATTGTATTTATGTATGGTAGTAGGAGTATTCGGGTTTGCAGATTTTCTACTGGAGGTGTCCTTTACATTTGAATGTGTTCTGTCTCATATTGTTTAGTTGTTGAATTTGTTCTTTTATATTTTAATTGAAATATTTTTTAAAAATGTATTCCTTATAAATAATACATGTAGATTTAAAAAATGCATTACATACACATATACATAGTGCTCTCAAATTTAGCATGTTAGGCATTATCACTTGACATCTCATTGTGGCAGTTAAGAATTTTATCACTCCTTCATCTCTCAACCTTCTCCATCCTCACAATTTTGAATTAAATTCATTTTCAGTATTTTATTATTTTTGACTATGTATTATTTACTGCTGAGCTAGGTAGTATGCTATGGTTACATTTTCCTTCCAGTTCTATACCTCCATTGACTTCTTTGCTACCTATTTTCTATTTTGCATCTAGTTTTTGCTGTCTCTTAGGCTGATTGGAGACAGGATTTGTGTTTCTGTCTCTGTTTTCCTTATTTCAGCATGATTTTCTGGAAGAGCAGGGTAGTTGTAGAAAGCGATATATTCTACTGTCATGAAATTGGAAGTGTGTTGCTTGTGTTTAAGACCTGATTTAGATGCCCACATCTTTATCTAAGCATCTGGAACATCATTTTATAGCACCTGTGTTATTGAGTAATACTATCTTATGCTTGTTATAGAAGATATTTCTTCCTAGTAGGAAAAGTAAGCTCTTTAAGGATAGGACTATCTTTCATTTGTCTTGTAGCTCCACAGCTTCCTAGTACCATGCACATATTAGGTATTTGAGATGTACTAGTTTAGCAGTTTATCACCACTTAAAATTTTTCTGGTCATGTTTTAGTAATTGTGGTAGGACCTTTATTTATGTAGATTCAAGGGATAATACTTTCTGAAAAGTGCATATGCATAGAAAAGAGAGGAAAAGAGGTCATTCGTAATTTTTTTAATTGTGGAGAGAATGGTTGGTGCCTTCTAGGGCATATTTAATTTTCCTGGTTTATACTGTTAATGTGTTGTGCTAGAAATGATGCTGCTTAAACCTCATAGTCTCTCCTTAGGTGTAGCAAACAGGGAGCAAAGACCCCATTACAGCTGGAGAACAGCCACCAGAACAGTGGCAAGAGAATTTTAACTCGTTCAAAGTGGCTTTCAGCCAGAATTCTCAGAAGTTCTTACAGATTTGGGGAGTTTTTGTTGGTTTATTTATTTGTTTTGTTTTGGTTTTTTTGTGGTTGTTTTTGCCTCATATCGGGAAGTAAAATACCTACCTATACCCAGCCTAACAATGAAATTTGACTTTATTTGTGGCATACATCACCTCTGTAATATTATATTAAGCACATAATTTGTGATTATAAACATTCAAAATCCTCATCAGACAAATGAGAGGAGGAAGTGAAGAATGACGCATGTGTTTGGGCTTCAGATAGGCATGGTGGCACACACCTGTAATCGAAGTTCTTAGGAGACTGAGACAGGAGGATCACAGGTTGTAGGCCAGCCTCAGCAACTTAGTGAGACCCTGTTTCGTAAATTAAAAAAAAATAGGGCTGGGGGTATATCTTGGAGGTAGAACACCCCTGAGTTCAATCCCCAGCATCATAAAAGAAAAATAAAAAGAGTTGGGCTTTTTTAATGTACTTAGGGTAGTTAGAATGATTCTATTGAGGAATACTTTGCATTCCCTAGCTGGTGGATGAAGAGTGGTACTACAGTACATGCTGAAAAGAGAGCACCCAAGTTCCAGAAAATCTGAATGAGAACATTCAGGTTCAGGGACTGCAAATAAAGATATTTGCAATTATTGATAGGTAGACTGAAGCAGTGGGAGTAGATTGAATCATCCAGAGGAGAGAGCTAATAGAGCAAGATCAGTACTGTTGGGATATTTCACTTTAGCCAGGTGCGGTGGCACACGTCTGTAATCCCAGTACTTGAGAGGCTAAGATAGGAGGATAACAGGTTCAGCGCCAGCCTCAGAAATTTAGTGAGGCCCTCAGCAACTTAGTGAGACCCTGTTTCAAAGTAAAAAAAAATAATATAGAGCCCCTAGGTTCAATTCACAGTACCACAAAAGAAAAAAGAAAGAAAAAAGAAAATATCACTTTAATTTTATAGGATTACTTAAACTATATCTTTGCATGTAATTTTGAGGCTTAATGATAGATATTATATAGAATATTTACAGTTATAGTAATTTATAACTAAACTGGATTGTTAGTTTTTTCCTCTTTGCTTCAAGCACTGGGTACAAGTGATGCCTAACAGACATTTTAGATTGGTATGCTACGAGGCTGTAAAAATCGCATTCCGACTGGCATTGCACATACTATTGGGCCTGTTGCCGCCAGTGGTTTTCTGTGTGCAGGGTTTCTAAAACAGAAGCATGGCATGGAGTCAGCTAGACCCTTGATTTCACAACAATTTTGGTTTAAAGGTTGGGGCAGGATTTTTGAGGTTAAGATTTAAAAAAATAGTAAGTTGCTTCTTTGCCTCATCAATATCTTATGGTCTCTCTATTTCACGAGATTTCCGAGCTCCACATCTCTCAAACCTAATCTTACAAGGATGTTCAACTATATTTAAAATGTAGCCTTTCATTTAAATATTGGTTGGTAATATATTTTGGTATATATTTAAAGACAATATAAAAGTAAAAGTAATAGTATAATCCAAGTAAGTTGGTATAGGATTATCCTCTATTTGTAATTTCTGTGCATCTTTCATATATGTGAGTATATATGAAATGTTTTCACAGAATATTACTTTAGCTTTAACAGTTTGATATTTAAAAAGCTTCAAATTCAGCCACGCTGAATTTTTTGGGGATTACAGGCGGTGACACACACCTGTAATCCCAGTATTGGGGAGGCTGAGAAAAGAGAATTACAAGTTCTAGGACACCTTCTGCAACTTAGGAAGGCCCTGTTTCAAAAAATAAAAAGATCTGGGGTATAGCTCAGAGGTGGAAGCCCCCTGGATTCAATCCCTAGCATGAAAATAAATAAATAAATAAATTAATTAATTAATTAATTAAAAAAATAAAAAAGTCACACATACACACAATAGGTCTGAATTGCTCTGTCCAGTGGGTAGTTCTCAGCCCTGACCTTACTTAATTTCTCTGTGAATTTGACCTTCTTCTGTGGCCTCTGGATACACTATCTTGGTTCTTTTCTTGTCTATCTTATATTCTGCCTAGATGATAAGAACCGATAGCATAGACACTCCTGCCTGCACCCTTCCTCAACCCTGTACCTTACTGTTACCATCACTTAAGCATCTTTTCTCCTTATTTGATATACCTCCCACTGGGAACTTTAATTGAACTCAGGGGCAGTCAACCTCCAAGCTACACACCAGCCCTTTTAAATTTTTATTTTGAAACAGGGTCTCACTAAGTTACTGCATGCTGGCTTCAGACCTGTGATCCTCCTGTCTCATCCTCCCAAGTACTGGGGTTACAGGTGTGCTCCACCACGCCCAGTTGTGTAGTTATTTTTTTAAGCTATAAATCCCAGAGTCATTGCAACCTCTCCTCACTCATGCTTTCCTCCCTTGACTTCCCATATGGAGTCAGCTTAGTTTAGTTAGCATTTGAGTCTGACTTAAACCTCTCTTCAAGCCTCTCCTTTATTACCATCCTGCCTTTTGTCAGGCTTTGATCATTTCTTTTCCAAACACTTCTGGCAGCAATCATTAATTGAGAGCCCACTCTGTTTTGAATGTTATGCTCAGCACTGAGAATACCAAAATGATTATTTTTACATAGAAATAAGAGTGAAAAACAAGTATAGGCAATTAGGTTATTTAACACTTGACTTTTGGAAATTCAATCTCATGCTAAATATTCCATAAGGTACAGGATAATACATTAGAGAGATGGACAGTTTTGCATTGTGTAAAGAAATAGCCTTGGAATCTATTGCAGGGTAGAGTATTACAAAAAGCCCACACTAGATAGGCAGTCATGCCACACGGAGGAGTACTTTTAAGTTGCTGGTTATTTCCCCCTGCATCATATCAGTCTGTCTTGTTTAATGTTTGTGTTACTCTCTTCTCCCCAGTGTTTTAGAATCATTACTGGAAAGCTACCAAGAGTGCAGTACTGGATTGTATACACATTTTCAATTTATGTGAAGTTATTTGTATAGAATATTCCTTAATTTAATAGTTATATAGCACATTTGTATAACACACAGAAGACATGGGGCAGAGTAATTAATCCATTGTAAGGCAGGTCAGTTCTTGAGTGGGAACTTGAAGGAGACAGAACTAGGAGTTTGCCTGAAATCAGCAAAGCATATGTTGATAACTGTAAGAAATTTCTTAGCTTGGGGGTATATGGGCAAGGATGACTTTGGCTAGAGGAAAGGTAGCCCGAGCCCGAGGGGTGTAGAGAGAGGTTAGAAAGGTTGTGAAAGGTTTTATGTGCTGAGCTACAGAACATGGACAATCCAGAGATACTGGAAGGTTTGAATCAGAGGAGTAACATAATCAGATTTATGTTTTAGAAAGTTCTGACAATAGAATTCTAACTTTAGTGAACCCTGTCCTGCTTTCCATATTATCTATCACCAAAGTCAGCTTGGTAAAACACAGGACTTGTTCAGATCCCAGCTCAAAGCTTAAGAGGATTCCCAGGTACCAAAGTCTAGTTTGCTACCATGCCTTTGCAGAGGCTTGCTCTTTCCTCCATTTTGAACATTTGTACATCAGACACCCACCTGGCTCCCTCCTTCATTTCATACATGTCTATACTGGAACATCACACCAAAGACTTTCCCTGGCTATCAAAACCAATACCGCCTTCACTCCTTATTCTACTTTATTTTTCTTAATACGCCCCAGCTGGAAAAGCTATATGTCTATTCACTTACTTCTCTGTCCTCCAGCTGGAATGTTAGTTCTGTGAGAACAGGAGATTTCGTATGTTTCATTCACTGCTAAGTGTTCCATATCTGGCACATAGGTATTTGTTCAATGTATGTTGAAAGAATGTGGCCCCAACCTTCTTCCCCCTCTCTCTTTCCACTTGTGCTTCACACTTAAGACAAAGGACTTCTCATAGTTTGTCATCCCCCAGCTATACCTCCTCATGAAATCCTGTTCCTCTTTCAGGATCCATCTCAAGTACCACCTGTTCTTTAAAATATATTTTTTTCAAGCAGTTGCTCCTTTTACTTAGCTCCCACAGTACTTTTTGAATATGTAGTAGAAGAGTGTTTTCCTGGGTGGTCCAGGACATGATAGATGTGAATAGGTAGTTGTTAACAAGTTATTAATTAAGCAGTAGAGAATTATATAATGAGATAGACAAGCATTGTAAGCGAAGGTTGAGATTCTGTTGGCTAGTTGGAGAAATGCAGTAATCAGGTGTGACTTGAATTTGATTATCAATGCAGCATAGTAGGGGAAAATAGCCAGAGGAACAGATACCAGTTTCTATTAAATATGCAATGATAAAGTCTAGAGAAAATATTGACTTTTATCTGTATACCTCTTTACTAATTTGTTATCCTTTCTTAATAAAAATAATAGAGAAATATAGAAATAAAGTGCTGAAGGAATTACTTGCTAGGGACAGTATAATAAACATTAGAATTGTATATTTTAATTTTCATCATCCTTCTATGTAAAATATTTCTTATCCACCTACACATTGAAAATAAAAATGATTTAGAAATGTTTTGATTTAATCAAATCAATAACACTATAGCCAGGCCAATTTCTGCTTTATAAGACAGTATAATTCCATTTGACTTCTCAAAAATATCTTCATTATAAGAATCCTCTGAAAAGGAGGATATTTTGTTTTTCCAATATCTTCCCTATTTATAGTTCAGCATGGATGTCTGATGATCTATAGATTCAATTTAAGTGAGGTTTCATTGAACTTTCTAATTGAGATACAAACTATGAAAGCTAAAAAATAGGATTGCTAAACAGTCATGAAAGCAAAGGTTGCCACAACCAAAAATAATCAGTTAACCTAACTTTTGTCATTCAACAAATATAAATAACTAAGTTCAAATTTATTCTTGTTTTAATATTTGAGGACCACCTTAGACGGCTGAAGGCTTATCTTCAGATATGAGGAGGGCTTGGGAATTTTACTAATGGGATGAAAGTATATAAATAAATATAGAAAGCTGGGAAAGATGAAGATAAACTTTTAAAATAGGGGTTTTTCTTCTTATATACAATATAAATGATGCTGAGATGCCTCTTGTAGAAGATAGTGAAAAAAGCATGATTTTCACATATTTTACTCTGGATTTATTTTGCATCCTTTAATAATGCCTGTGGTGAGAGAGAAAAGAATCCTAGTTAACTTGTCAACTGGGAATTAGTCCACTGCATATGTAGGAGGCATACTTAAGCATTTTCATAAAATACATTTAGCATTTTCCTATGATGATTTCATAAGCTTCTTAATAAAACATCATGAAGAATTTTATTCCATTCCCTTGTTTTTCTTAATTAAGATATGAAAGGAAGATTTGGGAAAGATTTATATAAATAGATTTTTAAAGTTTGTAATACTAGAGAAATATTTGAGAGATGTTATAATGCAGTAGAAATGTTTGCTTTCTGCTTTTTAAGGGATTTTTATGGTATTTTGTTTGTTTTTCAGAGTAAAGCCAATCCCGGCTGAAGGAATCAAGTCAAATCCTTCCAAGCGACACAGAGACCGACTTAACACAGAATTGGACCGCTTGGCTAGCCTGCTGCCTTTCCCACAAGATGTTATCAATAAGCTGGACAAACTTTCAGTCCTCCGGCTCAGTGTTAGTTACCTGAGAGCCAAGAGCTTCTTTGATGGTATGACAGCAGGGTTTAATTTTCCTACAATAACTTACAAAATACTTACATTAAGTACAGTTCTTTCTGTGTTGATAACTATAAAAATAAGCCACATATGAAAAAGTCTTGTTTATTGCTACATAGTAAAACTTAAGTGACAAGGACAAATTTATAGTAATTCCTAAAATCAGTTTTCCAGTTTTATTCTTCAGTCACAGCCACTGAAATGATATATGCGATCATTCTTTGAAAAACATATATTTAGAAGTTATTCTTTAATTATATATGTTTAATTCAGGTTCTCCGTCTAATTTGGTTTTTTATACTTTTATTAGTGCATTGTAAATGCATGTCATAATGTGATTCAAAGTGATACAAACATGTGCACACATGGCAAAAGCAAAACACACATTAGCACTGTGATAGATCAATGTATGGTTACTGCAAGAAAATATAATTATTTTTTCCTTTGGTGGAAAGGATTCTTAAGTATAGGAGTCAATAGAATTGGGCTTCATTCTCCATTGTGCCAGTGACAAACTATTTGACTTTATCCAACCCAGGTAAATCTTGTACCTCGGTTTACTCAACTATGAAGTAAGCTGGGGTTCAGAGCAAAGTGCCTAGATGATATTTGTATCTTTTTAGACATACAGTATTTCATCATCATAGAGTATTTTAAATGAAAGTTTTTTTGTTGATAATAATGTCTCAGTGTGTTTTCTCATGTAAAATAATTGCTTAATTTCTCACTTATCTCTTTATAAGTTAAAAATAGATTTTTTTAAGGAAGTGGTCTTGTTAAAATGTCATATTATTAAACAAACCATAGCAAAGGGTTAATGGTAAAATCCCAGTGGCCTACATTAGTGCTGCTTAAACCTCAGTGTATTTGCGGTCACCTGGGGATCCTGTTCAGATGCAGATTCTAATTGAGTGGGTATAGGCCTGGTCAGAGGCTGTTTCCAACAAGCTCTGAGATGATGCCACAGTGCTGGTCTCAGTCACTAGGCAGTACCCAGACAACACATTTGCAGATACTTGAATTTGTAATTCATGTTTAGAATATTGCAAAACAATTTTCCTTTAGATTTATGTTTACATGATTCGATGTGTTTAGTCTGAGCATCTTTTTATTTGTTTGCTTGCTTGTATGCTTTTTCTTTTGGACTAAAGTGGCATAGTGTAACACTGTGGTCTGTGCGTAATACACTGATTAGAGAGGAGAGATTTCAGGGAAGATTATATATTTAGAAGTTTCATAGTAGTCACTTCAATTTTCTCCTATCTATATAAAACATCTTTGAATTTCAGTGCTGTGTCTATGAGTGTGAGTTTATCAGCTATATAGTCTTTTGTGATAGTCAAAACTAGAACACAGGTTACTGGGTTTCTTATAATATTGTTTTTCCTGACTATATCTTAATTACTTCTCTTTTCTGGGAACTCTCTGAAGACTTTTCACTAGGTCTGTAGTTTTCATAAGTATAAGTCCCTTTTGAGGCAGCATCAACATCATCTGGGAACTTGTTAAAAATGCTAATCCTTGGGCCTCACCAGTGACCTGTGGAATCATAAACAGGTTATGGGGCTGTATGCATAGTGAAGCTTGGGAACCACTACTGTAGAGTGTAACCTTGAGCCCATGCCCAGCTTCATAGCATTCTCTTCTGAACCTTAGCATTTGTTCACATGTTGCACTTCCTGCTTGACTCTGGGTGGGGGATTCCATGGCATATTACATGTCATCTTCGCCCTTAGATTAAGAATTAACGTTCAAGTAACGAGTAATCATACAATCTTATTAAAGAGGAAATTCAAGTTTTACTATCACAATAAGTATTTTTCCAATAAATTATATCTACTTATTGCAAGCTTAAATAATCTAACTTGGAGGGGTGGCTGTAGTCCTTGACTCTGATAAAGATTTATTGACTTGAGTCATTTTACCCTTCCATTTCCTACTCCTTCAAAATGGGGAACCCAACTATATATGTTAAAAAGAGAAAAAAATTGTAGGTTGTTACCTGTTTAGAAATAGTGGAGCAGAGTGAAGCTGCTTATAGTAACCAGTGTGACACTTAAGTACTAACATGATTACTACTCTCTAGTCAGATAAATGTGTGTGTGTATAAACACAGATATACACACATATATATTTTATGTATATATTATATATGTATATGTGTGTATACATAGACACATGTACTCACATGCATGCATGATTAGGTATGTGTCCTGTTAGTCAATGCCACAAATAAAGGAGATTCCAAAATCTACCTTATAAAGAATGTTATAGTGTAACTGGGCTTATCATGGAGTTCCTACATGTTTAAAAGTATTTTCCCAGCTCTTCCTTGATGAGTTTGTTTTTTATTCTAATTCAGTGTATTTGACAGTAGGATATTATTGCCTGTTTGTGTCATTCCCTCATCAAGTACATTTAATTTTAGATCTTTTACATTAATGGTTCCAAACTTCAGTGTGTATTGGAATTACCTGGAAAGCTCGTCAGAATGCACTTTGTAGGGCATGCTTCTTATATGTTGATTTAATATGTTTTATGTAAAACCTAGGAACTGGTATTTTAACAAGCTTGTTACAGAGTCTATCACTGTGTTTTAGCCTGTCCTTGATTATGGCCTTAACTAGTTTCTAAAAATATTATTTGCTTTGCCTTCAGAAGGAAGAATCTAAACATACAAAATTTTAGGAAGACTATAAATGTGTTTGCTTGAGTTTCAGTGCTGTGTGTACATCCTAAGTAGTACCTTAGGTTGTTCAATATAGGAATGTAGAGTTAGATGGAAGGTAAGGGAGACAAATTTATGAAAAGCCATAAAGCTCCCAAAGTCTTCTCTTGACCACCAGTGGTCTGGGAAGACACAAGATTTTAGAGTACACAGAGAATAATATTTGGAGGGTAAGCCTTATGAACTGAATAAATGCTAAATGCAAACTAGGAGACTTGGAGCATGCCGACAGTGCTTAGGATATTTGTGCACAGTTAGACTCCCCCTACACACACACACAACACAACACACACACACACACACACACACACACACACACACACACACACAGTTAGGGAAACAGTAGAGCAAAGAGAAGGGAAGCTCAAAATGAATAACAGGATGCAAACAGGGGGTGTGTGGATTCCTGCGGAAAGAACAATATAAACGGGCAATCATACAATCTTATTATAAAAAGGAAACTCAAGTTTTACTATAACAATAGATATTTTTCCAAGAAAATACATCTATTTATTGCAAGTTTAAATAATCCAACTTGGATAGATCTTCTTAAAACCTTGGAGCCATGACTATATTGCTATGGCTGTCTGAAAAGCAATGCTTAAATTTTAAGTGTAGCATTAATAATTACTCATTTTTAATTAGCTGAAACATCCTAAAATATAACTTTAACATACCTGAGCAGGTATGTTTTCAGTTATAGTAAAGCTTGAAGCAGTTTATTTGCAATTATTTGGCTATTAAGCTCAATTACCTCATTATCTCTGCAATGAAAAGTATTTAAAAAGTTTAAATAACCGAATGACTGTGATCAATAGTAGTTTATTTATAGAGACTAGGATTGAGTGATCACAACCTATCTTTTGAAACTAGTTGATATTAAGAGAAAGGCTTGTTTCCTCCTATATTGTGTCTCTTAGAGTTGTCAAACAGTAAGATTGACCAACTAATCCATTTAGGAATGTTTTATTATCAGAGAAATTTAAGCAAATACTAATTTTTAAGTTTTCTTACTACCTTTTGAAATCATCATCATTCAAACTGTTCTGCTTTTTGACAGCAACCCTAAAAATTAAATTCTGGAAAAAAATAAAAATTTGGGAATGAATATCTTTTCTCTTTAAAAGACACAATTATCTAAAAGGTAAAAAAGGCAGAAAAAATGTTTTTTTTCTGTGACAGTGGTTGGAGTTATATGTCATGTAACATTCAATATTGAATATTCAACATGAATACTCATATTAAATATTGTACCAATTATAATCATTAAGTATAAAATCTTTTATATCCTCCATTATATCTGAATTATGGGCTCTTCTTTATGACATCTTTATAATTGAGATATATAAATTTAACCTGTGGAAAAGCAGACTTATGTACAAACAAGAAAAAGATTTTTGTCTAGCTTACCATTAAGTATGATTGACAGATCTGAGTTTCTAATTCCAAAGTCCTATGTTTGCAACTGTCATAGGAAATGCTTTTCTGGTTATTTTCAAAACCAGGTAATACAGGGAAACATCTAAGTTTTGATTCAGTATGCTTGACATAATTACCATTTTATAAGGTATAGAATTATTTACATGTTAGAATATTTTAAATTAATGAAATCTAAAAGTATAGAGGAGCTGGGCATGGTGCTACTTGCCGGTAATCCCAATACTTGAGAAGCTGAGACAGGAGGATTGCAGGTTCAAGGACAGCCTCAGCAATATAGCGAGACTCAGCAACCCAGCAAGACCTTGTTTCCAAAAAAAAAGACTGGGAGTATAGGAGTATAGGTCAGAGACAGAATACCTCTGGGTTTAATCCCAATACCATAAATAAATAAAGGGAAGAGAGAATGACAGTTTACTTATTAAATGTGACAATCTATCATTTATTCAGGGTGATGTTAAATATGAAGTTAGATATGATGATCTAGCATTTTTTGAACTTACTGTTTATCATGGATCTTTGTAGACTTTATTTAAAATAAATTACAAGTGCTCTTTTCTTGGTCTTCCTTTTGCAGATGCTATAATTGTGCATTCTCAGTTCATTGGGTTTTGAAAGAGCTATTGTGTTTATTCATCTTCAGCTTGTGCATTTGGCTGACTTTCAGTCTTGTTTTGGTATCTCTTTAAGCTAGAACATGATTCTTGAAAATATATATACACCAAGAACAAGCTTGAATGAGCAGTAAGAATGAGTTAAATAATAAAGTGCTCTTTAGGACTGATGTTTTATAAAGTCTAATGGATTTGTACATCTATGTTTTCATTCATGGGTATTCTATAATTTCATATACTTTGCTATAATTTTTGAATTACAGAGAACTATACAATAGTATACCAACTAATTTGCAAAAGTCTTAGTATCACAGCAAATGTGGTTTTTAAATTCTAGGAATGTCCAAAGTAGGTTTGTTTGCATAACAGTTTAGCACATTCGAAACTGTTAAGTAAAATGTTTGTTTGTTGTGGTTCATTTACCCATAGCATTTTTCATCTTAGATTGCAATTTAACTGTATTTTATTCCTGCATTCACATTCTAAAACACGGAAGTGTTATTATAAGATTCACAATAACTTCCATAGCTGAAACTAGGTAAATCTAGAATTCTTTTAGATTCTAATTTATGGACTTTAACAAAATCCAAGTTGATTTAAATATGGATGAATAAAAACAATAGTAGAGCATTCATATTTAGTGAGCATTCAAATCTTGACTCTCACATTTAACATTATGACCTCTTTGGATCACAAATTCAATCTTTCTTTTCCTCAGATATCCCAGTTTATATTATATGATTCATTAGATTATATGAATAAGTATAATACTTTATGATATAATTTTATACACTTCCATCCCTGGGTATTTAGTTTGCTTTGACAGGTATTTAAAAGAACACAGTGACAGATACCTGTCTAAGATTCAGGCTGAACCTAAGCCCATTACATTGTGCATTGTATATTTTGCTTTCTTTCTACTGTTTAAACTTACTGATTAATGAGTTTCTTTTTGACTGTAACCTCATGTCGCATGGCTCTAGTGTCCTTGATTGTTTGACCAAGAATAGGTCTAGTTAGTCATACATTTATTTCTTTAGCTTTGTTTTCTTTTATAATTTTTAGGAAAGACCACCATTGGGGTGGTAAAGCCAGCCAAATTTCAGCAACTATTTTTAAATTTTTTCAAATATAGACATTTAAATGTCTATAGTTAAGTCTTTTTTGAGGCATTGTGAACTGGTTAATAGAAATACATACCTTTTTTGTTATAGTGTTTTATAAACTGTATTAGCATATAATAATTACTCACTTTAAAATCTGTAAACAAACACAGTTACATTACCACTGATCAATTTTTTCAGTAATAGTATTTATGTGTTATTTTTAAATCCTGCCCTTACAGCCTTTTGACTTTTTGATTAATGGATTTTAGTCAGTAGCTCAGATTTTATCTGCTCAGAGCTGGAGATTTAGATTTTGAGTCATTATAATATGGTTGGAATAATATTTTAATCCATGGACATGAATAGAATGTTGCAAGTGGACCACATGTAGAGTTGAGGGAAAATGTCAAAGATAAGATGTTTTAAGGAGGGGCAGAGGTGGAGAAAGCAGATCTCTGGATAGAAACTTGGCTGGGGTGATAATGAGTTCACTTAAGATGCCTTTGTTTGTTGTGTCATGTTCTTAGATTAAAGGGCAAAAAAGAAGATTGTACATGAAAATATAAACTGAAGTGAAATGAAAGTCCATGAAGAAGAATAGTAATGCTAGAGAAGATATTTTCTGGTCCTAAGTTGTCCATCAAAGCCATAAAACCATTCCGGTATCCAAAATGGGAGGTTGAGAGAAGACAAGCAGTCAAGTTGAATCTGTTGACTTAATTGCCCATCCTGAATTCTTTTTTTTCTAGCCTGAAATTTTCCACATGATGTGGGGAATACCTTTTATTGTGAGTTTTACAGGAGATTCTATTGTCATCTGGATTCTTGGCCATGTCTAGTTACAAGAGACAGCATCCCATCTCTGTCCCAGCCTGGTACAAGGAATGCTTCTTGTAATGGAAGCACTGTCAGGCAGGAGATGCAGCTAACTAGCTTTGTGGCTTCTGATAAGACCTTTAACCTCACTGTTTCATCTTCTCAGTATGGAAAATAATAATGCTTGCCTGCTGTTTTAGCTTTGAAGCAGATGGATCCCAAAAATAAGAGGTCTTGAAGTAAATTTTATAATTGAAATTGTTATTGTCATATAAATTATTTCCTGCAGATTGCTGTTATTTTACTTGGTTTAGTGGAGAACTTTTTTGTCATCATAGTTGACTATGCATAGGGGCTTTTAGGGACCTCATATTAATACCACCTGCGAGTCCCTTTCTTGAATTAATTTTGTATTAGAGGTGGAAAGTTGCTAATAAACTCTTTTTCAGACTTTTGGTAGAAAATGTAATTTACTTCTCCATGTAGTTTTCTTTCATCAGAAGTGGCACATACTCAAGTCTAGACACTTTGTTCAGGGAGAAGAGACATGGCTTGCTTTGGTGAGGACATGAACTGTGGACATCGTGTGCTTTTGTGTTATTGCCCTGGGTTTCAGTCTTAAATTTTGTGATTCAGTTTTATCTTGGAAAAATTGGTATTGGAGTTATTATTTCCTAATATTCATGTTACTAAGTATGATCTTTAGGCATGAAAATAATACTTTAAAAATATGGGGAAATTAGACCCAGAACATTTCTAAGTTATTTCCTAAATCCTTATAAGTTATTAGTTCTCAAGGAGTGGCACTGGTCCTCAGCATCACCAGGGAGTTGTTAGCAATGCAAAATGTAGAGTTCTGTCCTAGATCTACTAAATCAGAAATTGCCGGGGTGGGGGGCAATGTGTTTTGATAAGCCTTCCAGGTGATTCTAAATGTCTGTTAAAGTTTAAGAATCACCGTTCTAATTGATTAGTTACATTCTGCTATTGGAAGTTCAGTTTGAATTCCACTTTTGTATATGTGAAAAGTTAAATGCAATTCATTCCTGCACTGGAAAACTAAACCAACTGCTCTTGTGGGTTCCATTAATGCAGAAATAAAACATAGAAGAATTGTATATAACTGAATATGGAAGACTGTCAAGTAACATCTTTTGACATCAATTTCCACTTGAGAATTGGAATTGAACTCACTTAAGGACTTTTTCAGCATGAAATAATGTTTTCTTAAATTTGCTAAAAAGATAACTATCAATATCTCAATCTATAATCACAAAAATATATAAACTAGCATTTGAATTTTTAAAAACAATTTACTTTCATTCATTCTGTCTTGGTGATTAGAAATTTGTGGGCAGAAAAAAAATCTGTCAGTATTACCGAAATTTACTGAACTATGGAGATCTAATCTTTCTTTTCTGGGAATTCAGCATATAACATCATTTTAATTTTAGTTACTTCCTTGCTTCCTTCAAAGAACACTTTATTTACAACAAGTATCTTTTACCCCAAGTATGTAGAAGAAGCTTTAAGTACATTTAATGTATTATTTGGAAATTATTTGCATATACTCATTCATACCAGACTAAACTAAACTGGGGATGTTTTCCACATTAAGAAATACTGTATTTCTTCACCCTTTCTTTTATAAAAAGTTTATGCCTTTTGTTCAATTTTATAAGGAGCCATTGCTTTGCTCTCTTTTATGCTTGTGTTAATTCAGGAATGGAATTTCACTTTCCGTGCCAAAGTAATAAAGGGGATGATAAATATTATTGTAAAATAAATTGGATTTATAGCAACAATTAGGGATTTAAAAGGCATAAGCATACACTTTGTCAAAATTTATCATGTCATCTTTCTGTTTAAATGCAAACTATAGTAACAAAATACAAAATACAATTTACCACAATCCAGTATTTCTTCCTCATGAATTTTGTCTCAAACAATTCAAAGCATGTTTTTGAAGAGGAAATATTTGGCTTGTAGGAAGAAATGGAAATCTGAGCTTAGATGTATAAGGAAGGAAAGTACCATATTAGGAAACATGGATTTGGGTATATGCATGTGGGAATAATACTTGAATCATCTCGAATATGACTTATTTGTTGGTAATACTGCGATATATTTATACCCTAAATTCTACCATTGATTAGATTAAATTCATATTTGTGTGATGTAATTGCTTCATAGCCCTCTCAGTGAGAAATAGCTGAAGTATCTTGGCATTTTGCTCTTTCTATCGCTACATCTATATTCCTCTTACTTGGAAGGTAGCGCCTATCCCACAGTGGGGAAGATTTTAACAAATGTGTATTACAGTACAGCAGATGTTTCCCAAGTGGTAGAATCAGCTGATGACTTGTTTTCAGATACTATATTTTGTTTCTATGAATGGTCATATATTTAATTTCAGTGGTTATAATGTTTAACGTGTCTTATACATCCGATGATTATGCACGTGATTTACATAATAATTTGCAGTTTTGAAATACTTTGAAATCTATGCTGTATAGTCATTTTGGCACCCCGATTAAATACATTTAAAGATGTTAAAATAGTTAACTCCATCCCCTGATGTGTAATTTATTATAAATTTTTACTAATGGTTTCTAGATGTGTAAACTCAGCACAGATTTATTATCTGTTTTTGAATGTCAGCGATTGATTTCAGGCCCTGCTTCAGCACTCTACATGTTATTTTATCCTCACAAGAATTTGTCTCAAGATGTAACATTGTCCTTATTTGAACATGAGGAAACTAAAGGTAAAAGATGGTTAGCCTGGTAGGAGAAGCCTGGGAGGTGGCTGATGATCACCTACACACTGGAGTCAGGCTACTTGGGTTTTTAGCCAGACGGTACCACTCTGTACTGGTCTGTGTCCTGAAAAGTTCCTTAACCCCCCTAAGTCTCAGTTTCCTAAGATAGTCAAAGAACAGCAATGCCAGTCTCATAAGACATTAATGGACATTCACTAAGATGTAATATAACAAAAGTGTTGGGCATATCGTGTGTTAAAGGTCATATATTGTTACTAAGGAACTAAAGTCACTCCAGTGGTAGGAAGCAGCCCTGTGACAGGAATCTCTGTTACTAGAGATTGAACCCAGGGGCATTCTACCTCTGAGCTACACCCCCAGCACTTTGATTTTTTTTATTTTGAGACAGGGTCTCACTAAGTTGGCGGGGGTCTTGCTGAGTTACTGAGATGGGCCTTGAATCTGTGATCCTCCTGTCTTAGCCTCCCAAGTACTGAGATTACAGGAGAGTGCCACCATAGCTCCAGTTTATAGTGATTTTAAGAAGGAAAAGTAGTAGGTATGAGATCAGGAACTAGAGGAAAAACTCCATAGAAGGGTAGAAGTTGCATAGTCTGGCTTGAGAAGCCAGGGAATAAAATAAGTTTTCTAAAAAGTCACAGTAGTGATTTTTTGTTGTTGTTTTGTTTTTATACTTTTATGTATTGTATGCATTGCAACTATACATGATAGATTCTAAGTGATACATAAATACATATACACATCACTTGGTGTAATAGATTCATCTTTTTAAATTATTTTATTAGTGCATTGCAGTTATACATCATAGTGAGGTTCAATGTAATAAAAATATCTTTATGCAATATTTACTTAAATTTTTTACCAATGACTAACATCAGGAACAGAAGTATTTGTTGTTTTTGGTAGAATCCTCCATTGATAATTCCTAAAATGCACTTGTCCTTTTTCCTACTTACACAGCAGTTATGCATATTAAATTGCCCTTCCACATTTAGAATTATAAGCATTGTTTTGTAAGAATTTGCTCCTATCAATTTTTTCCTCACCTCCAAGTTTCTTTAATACTTCAACTAAATCTCATTCTGTCACTTAATATATTTGACATCTGTTCTAGTTATTTCCATAGCTTATATGCCCTATTTAAAGGAAGGGTCTTTCTAACATCTAATCATATTGACCAACATCCTTAATCCAAGCCTAAACACAAATCATAATTTTGAGATGACTAGTCTCTTTAATTTCTTATTCAACCTCTTAGTGGTCAAGAAGTTGTCTCCTACTGTGTATCTTTTCCTCCAATTAGTGGCTATTGTTGAACTGAAAATTAATTTAAAATTATTTTCCAATGGTAATTTAGACATTAAATTTGACAGTTATCATCCATCCATTTTTAGATTTATTTTGTAATGTAAGGGTTTTGGATTGGGTTTTGTTTTTTTCTCTTGAACAGCAAGTCTTATTTTATTTAACTCTTAAGTTCTGCCTCATACTAGAACATTTGGGAAAGTGACAGAGCATAGTTAACTTTGGCTTTATGAAGTTTTAGTGCATTCAAGCAAATTCATATAGAAAGCAAGCAACAACACAACTTACAGAATAGAAAGGAAGAAAAAGCCATTCTCTCTCCTGCCTTCCAGGGAGAAAAGTTTAAATAAAGTCCTTTGGTCTTGATTAACTGTCATATCAGTTTACCCCCCACTATTTTT
The DNA here is from genome assembly GCA_004027185.1 of Glis glis. Lineage (NCBI taxonomy): Eukaryota > Metazoa > Chordata > Mammalia > Rodentia > Gliridae > Glis > Glis glis. The sequence goes on along the minus strand of PVJS01019521.1, from coordinate 8,160 downwards.
TGGCCTAAGGAAATCTGTTCTCTGGCCTTTTGAAATTGTTATATTCAGAGGCCAAGCTTCTGGCCTCTTCTTTCACAGAGATATCTTTCAACTTCTACAAAGTCAAGAACTTGGCATAGGATTCTGGTGTGACACATGCACTGACAATTTACCAGAAAACATGGAAATCTTATATGTAATGCTTTGCTGAAACGGAGAGAAAATCTGGTTATTAGTGAATCATGCTTTTCACTGAGCCAGATTATTTTGGCATATAAAAATCTAATGAAATAAGGAGTCTTAAAAGGCCTTCCAAGTCATTGATGTTTAATGGTTTCTTTTACTTAAATATCACAGGTTAAAAAATAGTCAGAAAAATGGGAAATATTTAACATACACTTTAAAACAAGGCAATTGTTAAGCTCTGGGCAACACTGCTAATAATTAAAGCTATGATTTACTGAACTGTGGTTCTGAAGTGTGTCAGGAACGTCACACACATTCTCATTATTCTTCACAATAACCCTGCAGGATGATTTTTTTTTAAATTACCACTTGATATATTAGGAAACAGGCTCAAAGAGCTTACCTAGTTAGTAAATGGCAGAGCTAAGATTTGTACTCAGATCTGTCAGATACCAATAGTCACATGATTTTAAATGAGATAATATTTGAGAATGCTTGATAAAATGCTTAAGTAAAGTGGTAGCTATAATTATGGTTGCTCTTCAGCTGCGCACGCATGCGCACACACACGCACACAGAGTGAAAGACAAGAGTTAGCATAACAGCATGCTGCCTCCAGCAGTTAAGCATCCCACCAGGCCATCAGACTTCCTTCATACATGCAATCCACAAGCCATTAGAAGCTGTAATGAAGGAGATGCCATTTTGCAAGATGTAATACCTAGGAATAAACATGAAAATAATGATGCAGATCTTTTTTGTGGACATTAAATGCACTCCAGCATTAATAAAGTGGAACAAATTAGAAAACATACATGTTCTTGGATAGGACAGTTCAACATCATAAAGTTGTTACTTCTCTGCAAGTTCATGTATAAACTTGACATGAACCTAATAACAGCGTTAAAATTTTTTTTGCCCAAAAACTAGGTAAGTAGATTTGCAATTTCTTAGAAAGCACATCTCTTAATAAGGCGTATGATTGGTTCTCCTCACCACCCCTAGTTCCCTGATTCTTAGATGTTAAATTCATTTTTATAGGTTACAGTCTGAGGAACTTTAGTCTCATAAGTAAGTAGCAACGGGAGAGGAGTGCTATGGCTGCATCATGCAGTTCTTTGAAACTTCTAAGTTATGTGGTAAAATCACACAGTGAACTCATGAAAAACCATTTTTAATAATGTCAGTTGATAACTTGATTAGATCCTTCAATTTTGTTGTTAACATAGAATTTGAAACCACCCATTTGCAGACCAATTATTTACATAGTCATTTTAGTATCCAGTAGACAACAATATTTCAAATGTTGGTGTTCAAAGGTTTTATTACTATAACCCTTTGTATTGCTTATTTTTAAACCTGCCTACTATGTCTTTATTTCTTTCCTTTTTTCTATAGTTGCATTAAAATCCTCTCCCACAGATAGAAATGGAGGCCAAGACAATTCTAGAACAAAATTCAGAGAAGGCCTGAACTTGCAAGAAGGAGAATTTTTATTACAGGTAAGTTTTAGTAAATATAATTCCTTAAAATGAGGACAATTGTAAATGAAATCAATCAATCTTAATTATTCCCAATTTATATAGGACTTATGTATTTTATGCTACTTTCATCTGAACTACAACAGTCATATATACTACTAGTATATGATAAAATGAAGTATGTGAAGTGGATTAATTAGAGGTCTAGTCAGTTCTTCCCTGTTGTATTTCTTCAAATAGGAAGAACTCTCTTAGATTATTTTAAAGATTTTCATTTAAGACATTGGATTTACGCATACTTTTTCAGGGATATAGTTCAATTAAAATAGTTAACTGCACTTATTTAATACTTAAAAATTGTTCTTAAAATATGTTGCAACTTATATTTCAACTTAGCTGTGTGTGACTTATTAATATGCCAGAGATTTTCTTAACAACTATAAATCCTCTGTGCTTTAGATCTGGGAAAGTTTCTGATAGATTTGTCTGTAAAAGTATTTTAAGTTTTTTTAACTCTAATTTCTTTCTCTTAGAATTCTCTTAAAATTGATGCTATGCTTGATTTTCAGCATTCTCAGATGTTTATTTATATTGTTGAAATAAGATAGAAGCTGGGCATGGTGGCGCATGCTTGTAATCCCAGTACTTGGGAGGCTGAAACAGGAGGATCGCAAGTTCGCGGCCAGCCTCAGCTACTTAGTGAGGTCCTCCGCAACTTAGTGAGACCCTGTTTCAAAAATAAAGAATAAAAATAGGGCTGGAGGTGTAGCCCAGAGGTAGAATGCCCTGGGTTCCATCCCCAGTATCTCAAGAAAATAAAAAAAAGAAAGAAGATAGAACAAAGATGTGCACATACTATAATACATGTGATCATTTCCAGTTCCTTCCAGTGAACTAAATGGAAAAATTTAGCTTGCTATTGTGACAAAAAGTTGCTGTAGTTTTAGTAATTCCATTAATTTATTAATTGAATATTGCAGTGTAGCCTATTTTTTAACATTTTTATTACAATTCTGTAATTGTGACCAAATTCCTAAGAGCAGAAATTAACTGTGCTTCCATTATGTTAAATACATTGAATATATTCAAGCATGATTCCTCTCCCACCCTAACCATCTTTACCTATATGTTAGCTAAAACATAAAGACTCCAAGCCGGATGCCATGACCACACTCCTGTAATCCCAGTACTTAGAAAGCTGAGACAGGAGGACCACAGGTTTGAGGCTAGTGTCAGCAACTTAGCAAGACTCTCAGCAACTTAGTGATCCCCTGTTTCACAATACAAAATAAAATAGGGCTGGGGGTATAGCTCAAAGGTAGAATGCCTCTGGGTTCAATCTTTAGTACCACAAACAACAACAACAAAACCCATAAAAATTCATTATTCTGGTCACAGGAAAATATTTTAATAATTCCTACTTAACTGTGAATAAACACATTTTGGGTAATATTGTAAGGTGATAATGAAATCCTTTATTTCAAATGAAAGTATGGACTGATTGACATAGCAGTTGCTAAATTGCTTTAAATTATGGTCCAGTGATTTTTATTTTTTCATAAAATGTTTAGACAAACTATACTATATCCCATGCCAAGGACAAAGAACAAGAATAATGCTAATTCATATATATATATATACATATGTGTGTGTGTGTGTGTGTGTGTGTGTGTGTGTGTGTGTGTATGTGTGTGTATTAGTGATCTGGAAACTGGAAAGTTTTAGGTAGTTAAAATAAACTCACCTGTTATGAATTAAGTTGTATATAGACTACTTTGTTCATGAATTAAGTTGGATATAGACTACTTATTTGATTTGCTTAGGACCATTATTGTCTCTCTTTATGAATAAGATAGTTGAAAACATTGTAGACATGTGAAAATAGTATATTTTATTATATGTAGTTGTCATAAAGTCATCTGACTTTGTATTTTCAACCTGCAGTTATTAGCCAATTACCAATAAAACATGGAGGATTTTACCAGAAGTGCAGTAATACCATACAGCCTGACACTCATGGGGAGAAATCTTTTTCTTTGCTTTTAATAAAGGCACATAAAATGTTACAAAATATTTTATTAAAAAATCTAAAATATTTTAACTTCTAGATTAGTTTAAATTAATGATTATTTTATAAAGAATAAAAATAACTTTGTATCTTTTCATTATCTATTATTTACTTCATATGGTTTATTTCATACATTTAAAACAGATCCTGTCTGGAGCTATTTAATACTCTGATTATTATAATCATGCAGTTTAATTTTCAGTAAAAAGCAGTTTAAATTATATATAACAGTATCAATTTTTATTTATTTCTCATATTAAATATTAAGGGAATCTCAACATGATTTCGAGGTAGATGGGACAAATAGTTTTTACTAAGACTAAAAGAATAACTTCTTTTATTAATGTGATTACCATATTAATTCTTTCTGTTAATTACTAAGATAATGGTTCAATATAAGTAATAACCTTGTTTTTTGTGGTATTTAAGATTATTTGTGTTCTGTGAAAAATTGGTATGCATCTGTTCTTTTTTTTCTTTTCTTTTTCTTCTTGGTACTAAGAATTAAGCCCAGGGGCATTCTACCTATGAGTTATGCCCCCAGCCTTTATTATTTTTTATTTTGAAGCAGGGTCTCATTAAGTTGCTGAGGGTCTTTCTAAATTGCTAAGGCTGGCCTCAAATCTGAGAATCACCCGTCTTAGCCTCCAAGTACTGGGATTACAGGCGTGCGCCACCACGTTAGACTGCAGCTATTCATTTTTGCCTTTTATTTTTGGGAAATAGCATTTGTCTACAGGGATTTGATTTTGTATCCTAAATTATCCTTTTGTCTACTTGCATGTGTTGATGATGTGTTTCACTACCAAATTGACTTCACTGTTTAAAAAAATTCTCCAAAATAATGCAGATGTGATCACTTAGTAGTATCCTCTAAAAAGAAGACGTTTTCTTTCTTTTTTTATTGAGCAGTTTTATTCTGTTTTAGAATACAAGCCTTGCTTTAATATTGTAAGGTGCACTGCAGGCATGCCATGCCGCCAGTTATTGGGACAGCAGATGTCCCAGTCAGTGACCCAGAGGACTGGGAAGACATGTGAATTCATCTTTTCAGAGCGTGTAAAACTGGTATTTACAGTTTTTCAAAGATGTTTTCAAGATGAAACAATTCAGTCATGGATAGAGACTGCCAACCAAATTTAAGAATATTCTATTTTGGATGTGTTTGTCACTAAAAATCCAAGTTTCCAGTGTGTGGAATCTTTATCCTGGGAATATTGCCAGGTATTATATATAACCTATGCAGTGAGGGACCTCGATGTCAGTTGTGGTTAAAGAGTGAGAGCCCAGCCACTATTTGCCATCAATAGCATGTACAGGCTAACAGTTGACTGGACAGACTGTGGAGGCTGTGTGACCTTGGGGAAGTTATTTACTTCAGTTTCTTCATTTGCAAAACTGGAATATGGCACCTACCTTATTGGTTTTGGGGGAGAATTAAACCCCATTGAATACATTAAAACATTTAGAAAAAGGCCAATAAATAATAGATGCTATGTTTGTAATCAAGTTCTAAAAAGCATAATTTGGAACAAGGCTCTTGAAGGTGAAAGGATTAGCATGAAACAGTTACTGTATTTACTTTACGTCCTCTGATAATGAGGGTATCCACCAAGCTATGTGAGCATCATAAGCACAGGGCCAGTGATGTTAGCTCAGCCCCAGGACTTAATATCTGTCCTGTTTGGTAAGTATTGGATTATTTATATAACTCTTTATACTTCTCAAGGCATGATCGTGTAAACCCATCTTTGTTCATTTGCACAGTCTTGTAGTGTTGTACCTTTCATTAACTGAGTGCAGCTCTACTCCAGCTACTGTTAGATGAATCATTGTACCACACAATAAAAAAGCAGTTTATGAAATGATGCCACATAACTAGTACGAAACAGAGATAGGAGTTCAGCCCAAATGTCTGACTTCACATGGGTTGGTTCTTACACAAAACCATACCATGTCTCCATTTACACAAAAGAGAGAGAGTTTCAGAAGGGTGAAGACATGATCATATACGGAAGAATACAAATATGAAATTTAACTCAGGCCTTTTAGGGTTAAATACATAGCAATAAACTTCAAGTGAACCAAGATACTTTTATTATCCAAGAGAGGAATAAAGATATTAATTAACATTAAAAGACCAGAGAGAATACTTCCACCTAAAAGAAGGAAAGAATGTGGAATAATAAAATATAATTGGCCAAAAGCAGGCGAGAAAAAGAAGCATGGTACAGATAGAACAAACAGAAATGTCACATATAAAATGATTGCAACAAATATGTCAGTAATTACATTTTAGTGAACAAATTTATTTGCCTTATATTTTTATGTGTCCTATATTTGAATTACATGTATATCTTCCATATATTATGTTTTCCAATGAAATGCTATGTAATTCTTTGAAAGTATCCCAATTTCAAATCCCTGCAGTGCTGGAAATGTCTTTGTACAAAACCTTTTTTCTCCTATCTAGCTTTCTCTCTGTAAGGGTTTACATCAAAAGCAGTGTGATAGCTGATAGTGAACGATTTCTATGCAGCTTATGTTTAATGAAACAATAGGTACAGTATATTTGAAAGAAGAAAGCTGAAGCATGAGGAAAAAGAAAGACCCAAAGTTCTATTAAAGTTACTGAGGTTTAGCTTGAATTTTAGCCATTTTTTCCTTAGCCAAATCAGAAGGTCCAAATGATTTCTTCTCATTCCAAAGGTGTGTGGTGTGTCTGTGAAGTATAATAATTTTAATCATTTTGGAGAGAAAATTTTTCAAAGTTGAAAGTAATAACCTTTATCTGACAGTCAGTATTTGCAATCATTTTAATTTCCACTACTAATTTTACAACTTTTTTCCCTTGTAGGCTCTGAATGGCTTTGTATTGGTCGTCACTACAGATGCTTTGGTCTTTTATGCTTCTTCTACTATACAAGATTACCTGGGGTTTCAGCAAGTAAATATACTTTTCTTGTATGATTTAAAATAATTTTTTAGAAAATGAAATTTCTGCTTTTTATATATCTAATAGTTTAGGAACAGAGTTGACCATTTGTATGTATAAAGTATCAATTAAAATACATATATGCTATAATAAAATTCTACATTTGCTGCTAATATATTTTTCTAAAAATAATAATTTATACCACTATGATTTCTTAAAATTTTATATGATTCATGGTTATTGTGTTTCTTCTTTCACTTATCAATAAATTCATATATAAGAAACTTTTGGGCAGATAGGATTTAGGGGATCAGACAAGAAAACATTTGCCATCAAATAACATATAGATTGCAGAAGACATATGACAACTATGAAACGAATGAGGTGCTATGAAAATGCACAAGTAGAATACTGTGGTTTGTACCTTTAATTCTGATTTCTATGGATTATGGAAAATACTCTAAAGGAAATGTCCTCAAGCTGAACAAAAGAGTGCTTAGTACTCAGATGCGTGGTCAGAGAAACCTAGGAGGACGTAGTAGTACTATATGCAGTAGACTAGAAGTCATTGGAGGAAGTAAGGGTTTGGCTTATTTAACAGCACTGAATGAATGTTGAATTAATGAAGTTATTTTGGACAAGAACATCTGATATGATTTGAGGACAGATAGTAAGTACATTTGAATGCTTGCTATTCTTATATATCTCGTTCTCACGTTGTAATGTGCATAAGAATCACTGGAAGGGCTTGATACAACCTGATGAAATCTCTGTGCTGCACTCCCAGATGTTCTAATTCAATAGGTCATAGTGTGACCCATGAATTTGTATTTTTAATGATCTCTCAAGGCTGCTGGTCAGAATAACACTGTCTGTACAATACACTGTTACATAGACTATAGTTTTGACCACATTCTGTACACAATAGAAGCAAATAATTTTTGTCAAAGTATATTTTCGCCTAGCTTTCAGATGATAATTCTGGCAATTGTGTACTAGATGGCATAGAGATAATTTAATGCTACAAGATTAAGTTCATAGGGACATTTAAGTGTGGATGACTAAAGTAATGGAATTTGGCTACTGATACAAAGTCTAAAGTTTAGTTTTCTTTGATTTTAAAGGGAATATATGAATGTCCATAGAAAAGCTTGTTTGAAACTTAATGAGTTATATAACTCCATCAATCATGATTTGATATTATAATTTAGATCAGTTAAGAAAATATAAGAGAATTAGCTATGTTAAATTTTTATCACACCTACACATAGCCTGGATATTCTTTAAGAAAACATAAGAAAATCTGCCACATTGGTGGTAGATTAAGGCACTGTTTTTAAAACTGCAAGTTGTGACCCATTATTGGGTAAAAATGCAGTTGATGTAGTGTATTGCCACCGAACTTTCTTTTTTAGTTGCTTAGCATGAAATGAAATAAAATATAGTATGTATAATATCATCACACATAAAAGTGTTTCATGAAACTATTTTTCTGTGTGTGTGTGTGTGTG
>PVJS01019520.1:0-33631 GCA_004027185.1 Glis glis | reverse complement strand
GAGAGAGAGAGAGAGAGAGAGAGAGAGAGAGAGAGAGAGCTGAGGCTGGCTGTGAACCTGGATCCTCTGGTCTCCGCCTCCCAAAGTACTGGGATTACAGCGTGCACCACCACGCCCGGCTACCTGTGGTTCTTTCAGGTGTATCTATGGACCAAAACGAGGTTCTTGCACAAATGATGGTGTCCCAGAGCACTTGCTCATCTTACTGAGATTCTCCCAGTTGACATTGACCGGACCCAACCTGGGCACTGAACAGAACCAATCAAAGAGGAAATGGCGGCACACCCATGTTCAAGGTGCACACAGTCTGTTTGGAGAGGCAGAGCATGCGCCCTTCAACTAAGACAGAATACTAGACAGGCACCACGAGGACTCTCTGCGTACTGGTGGTACTGGGAGTGGTGGGGCACTGCTCCAACCTGGTGGGGCCAATCAAAGGGGACTTTCTGGAAGAGGCGGCATGGATCCGTAGAGGGTCCCCCACACCCTGCTGAGTCCCGGGAGCACTGTTTACCAACAAAGCTGGGCTCTCTTCAGAGACCCCATCCCAGCACTGGTGACGTCTTACAGTCCCCGGATTCTCCAGGAATGTTTCTCTTCCTCTCTGCTGCCCAAACTCCAGGGTCCTCAGCCTTCTGCCCATTCCCAGTGGGAACTTCATCTTGGTGAAAGAGAATAAGAGAGAAAAAAAACTCATCTCCTTTCTCTTCTTGTGTCATTCTTCCCATCCAGCTGGGCTGGCTCCACTCCACCTGTCCATCGAGCCTCTTTCCCAAGAGGAGAAGAATAAGACACATTTGTCCTTGATAGCTGTCCCCAGTCACCTTCAGACACTCAAGAATTCAAGCTTTAGAAATTAATGCCCTTCTGCCAGGCGTGGTGGCGCATGCTTGTAATCCCAGTACTTGGGAGGCTGAGACAGGAGGATCCCGGTTCGTGGCCAGCCTCAGCTACTTAGTGAGGCCCTCCGAAACTTAGTGAAACCCTATTTCAAAATAAAGAATAAAAAATAGGGCAGGGGTGTAGCTCAGAGGTAGAATGCCCCTGGGTTCAATCCCCAGTACCACACACACACACACACATACACACACACACACACACACACACAAATTAATGCCTTTCTAATTTTTTTATTTTGAAACAGGGTCTTGCTAAGTTGCTGAGGGCCTCGCTAAATTGCTGAGACTGGTCTCGAACCTGCGATCATCCCAAATACTGGGATTACAGGTGTACATCACTGTGCCCACTTGTAACATCACAAATTAGAACCAAGTTCAGGATGTGCAGGGTCGCAGAGCAGAAGAGGTGGGCACGTCCTGGACTCCCACACGTGCCCACACTGACTGGAGCGGGGTGTTTCAGATGAGGGTGACCCATTTCTCCATGTTGAGGTGACTCACGAGCCAGACCTGGTCACCCCAATTGTCCTGGGTACGGACGCTTGATCCAAGAGGACCAGCAAGACCTCCCAGGGCCTTGCGTTGGAACAATCAGGAAAGCTTGCTCCTACCGGGCATCTGCCACCACCCGGGGGGATGAGGTCACTGCAGAGACACAGCCCCGGGACGGGAGGGAGGGCCTGTGGCTGCACCACGCGGCCTCAGAGCAGCTGAGCTGGTTCCCATCAGCCTCTGGGTCCTTCAAGTCTTCATCTTGGCTTTCTGCTGACTCTAGTGTGGATTTGGTTTCTGTCCCTTGAACAGAGTTTTTGTTTTGTTTTGTTTTGTGCGGTACTGGGGATTGAACTCAGGGACATTCTACCTCCAAGCTACACCCCCACCCCTATTTTTTATTCTTTATTTTGAAACAGGGTCTCACCAAGTTGTGGAGGGCCTCACTAAGTAGCTGAGGCTGGCCATGAACCCAGATCCTCCTGTCTTAGCCTCCCAAGTGCTGGGATTACAAGCATGCACCACCACTCCCGGCTCTCTCACAGAGTTTTAACTAACACAGGAATGAGCTTGCAGCTTTAGGACTCAATGATCGACTTCTGCTTTCTAGGACCTGGTGCAGCCACAGGGGCCGTGCGTGGTGGTGCACACCCGTAATCCCAGTGCTTGGGAGGTAGAGACAGGAGAGTTGAAGGTTTTTTGTTTTGGGGGGTTTTTTTGGCAATAGTAGGGATTGAACCGAGGGGCATTCTACCTCCGAGCTACACCCCAGCCCTATTTTTTATTCTTTATTTTGAAACAGGGTCTCACTAAGTTGCGAAGGGTCTCACTAAGTAGCTGAGGCTGGCCGCAAACCCAGATCCTCCTGTCTCAGCCTCCCAAGTACTGGGATTACAAGTGTACGTCACCACGCCCAGCTGAGTTGCAGGTTTAAGGCCAGCGTGCAGTAACGTAGCAAAACTGTGTTTCAAAACAAAAAGGGAGCTGGGCATGGTGGCACACGCTTGTAATCCCAGTACTTTGGGAGGCAGAGACCAGAGGATCCGGGTTCACGGCCAGCCTCAGCGCTCGCTCTCTCTCTCTCTCTCTACCTAGTGAGGCCCTCCGCAACTTCGTGAGACCCAGTTTCAAAATAAAGTATAAAAAATAGGGCCGGGGGTGTAGCACGGAGGTAGAACGCCCCTGGGTTCAATCCCCCGTACCGCAAAAAAAAAAAGGGCTGGGGGTGCAGCTCACAGGTAGAATGGCCCCAGTACGATCAAAAAAGAAGAAAAAAACCCACAGCAACTCAGGGGAGAGAAAGAAACGAAGAGACAAGACCTCACTCCTGTGCTGGAGGCGACAGCGGCGTGTCTCTACTGTGCACCAGGCAGATGGAGGAGAGGAGAGAGGCAAACTTGGCCCTGACTTCCCTGAGCCTCAGTTTCTTCATCTGTAAAGTGGGAGAAATAATACCTGGTGCACAAAGCGCCTCACAGACACAACCTGTGCAGTGAGGTTTCTTAACCCAGCCAAAGCTGCCTGCTCCCATCCAGTCATTTCTTGGTGTCCATGGGAAAGGGGTGCAGCTACAACCCACAGATGCTCAGGCTCCTTCTATATATTTATATATATTTTTTTGTAGTACCGGGGATTGAACCCAGGGGCATTCTACCTCCAGGCTACACCCCCAGCCCTATTTTTTATTCTTTATTTTTGAAACAGGGTCTCACTAAGTTGCGGAGGGCCTCACTAAGTAGCTGAGGCTGGCCGCGAACCCGGATCCTCCGGTCTCAGCTCCCAAGTACTGGGATGACAAGCGTGCGCCATCAGGCTCCTTCTAGGAAATGGCACTGTGTTAGCGTAGGACCGGCACCCATCCTCCTGTGTGCCGTAAGTCATCTCCAGGTTCCTTACAATACCTGGCGCAGTGTGAATGCTACGTAAACAGTGGTGATGCTGTATTGTTTATGGGATAATGACAAGATAAAGATCTGTACATCTTCAGTCCAGAAGCAATTATTTTTTCAAATATTTTTGATCCATGGTTGGCTGAATCTACGGATGCGGAACCCATGGGTAAAGACAGCCCGCTGTATTGTGCTGAGTGGTGTATATAAAGTAGTGTGTTAAATTCCATATGAAGCCGGGCATGGTGGCGTATGCTTGTAATCCCAGTACTTGGGAGGCTGAGACCGGAGGATCCGGGTTCGTGGCCAGCCTTAGCTACTTAGTGAGACCCTCAGCAACTTAGTGAGACCCTATTTCAAAATAAAGAATAAAAAAATAGGGCTGGGGGTGTAGCTCAGAGGTAGAATGCCCCTGGGTTCAAACCCCAGTTCAGAAAAAAAAAAAAATTCCATGAGCCTCACAATAATCCTATACTGTGTGTGTGTGTGTGCATGTGTGTACGTGTGTGTGCGTATGTGTGCGTGTGTGTGCGCGCGTGTGTGTGTGTATGGTGTGCTGGGGATTGACTCATGCAGGCATTCTACCTCCGAACAACACCCCCAGACCTATTTTATTTTTTTATTTGGAAACAGGGTCTCACTAAGTTTCTGAGAGCCTCGACAAGTTGCTGAGGCTGACTTCAAACCTCAATCCTCCTGTCTCAGCCTCCCAGGTACTGGAATTACAGGTATGTGCCACCACGCCTGGCTAATCCTATACTTTAAAATCACCATCTTACTGGGGTGTGGTGATTACTTAGCAAGACCCTATTTCAAAATAAAAAATAAGTCTGGAGGTATAACTTGGAGGTAGAATGCCCCTGTATTCAATCTCACAGTATCACAAAAAATATCACACAAAAAAATAAAATCTCACCATTCTTATTTTACTTGAGAAAAATTGGATTCAGAGAAGTTATGTGACTTGTCTGCAACCAAATTGCCAATAAAGAATAGTCCTGTCAGCCAGGCGTGGTGGTGCAGGCCTGTAATTCCAGTACTTGGGAGGCTGAGACAGGAGGATCCCAGGCTTGAGGCCAGCCTCAGCAACAGCGAGGCCCTCAGCAACTTAGGGAGACCTTGTTTCAAAATAAAAAAATTTTAAAAAAGGGCTGGGGGCGTAGCTCAGAGGTAGAATGCCCCTGGGTTCGATTCCCAGTAACACAAAGAAAGAGGAGAAAGAGGAAGAGGAGGAGGAGGAGGAGAAAGAGAAGGAGAATCACTTAAGCCAGCTCTAGAAGACCCAAGCCATGGTGCCTTGCAGGGAAATTCCAAGACCTGGAAGCCGGATCCCAGGAGCCAGCTGTCTAAGGTGTGGGAAGCAAAGGTGTGGGAAGACCACCAGTGCGGCGACAGGCACGACAAGACAGCAAAGTCCCGAGAGCTCGCCTTACATCCTGCCCACCTTGGAAAGTTCCTTGGAAAAATTCTGAGGCTAAGGCTTGGAGGAAAGTCAGCTTCCTGGAACAAAGATATAAAATAATCCAGCAGAGAACCCAGGCCCGCCGCAGCACGAGGCGCGCACATCGAGACAGGACCGCGCGTCCCAGATGCTGTTGTGGTTGGATTACGCAGACTTGGAAAGTTGGGGCATGAAATGCCTGAACGATAACAATAGAAAACAGATCAAAAGCCCAAAGAGAGAAATCAAGAGAAATGAAAACCAGAAGGAACCGCGAAGGAAGATGAAAGAAGAGAATTACAACTTGACACCAGCGCAGAGCCAGCGCGAAGGGTTTGCTGGCAGCTGACCCGGATCCAGAGGAGATTTCGATTGTTCAAGGTATGAAGTTACAATCCTTGAGTGCTTTTGTAGATTTCTGGGACCTCGGGGTTAAAAGAGTTCCCCAAGAGTCTCCTGGGCCTGCCCTCCCCTTTAAATAATTTTGGCGACAGTGCCAGAGTAGTCTGCACCAACCCCCCCCCTTTTTTTTTTCTTTTTGGTACTGGGGATTGAACCCAGGGGCATTCTACCTCCAAGCTACACCCCCAGCCCGATTTTTTGCTCTTTATTTTGAAACTGGGTCTCACTAAGTAGCTGAGGCTGGCTGCGAACCCGGATCCTACTGTCTCAGCCTCCCAAGTACTGGGATTACAAGCGTGCGCCACCACGCCCGGCTCAACACTGACCCTTTCATAATCAGCTCCTTGACAAATCCCAGCGGGGCCAGCGAGCAATGAGAGGAACCGACAAGAAGGTGGCCCCGTCACCCTGGCTAGCACCCCACCAGTGTCTCCTCGCTCCATGTATCAGAACACTCTGGTCTCCCAGTCCCGATCATAGAGAACCCAATTTACACTGACAAGCCAAAGAGAGGGCATATATTAACTCAAATAATTGAAGAGTTAGAGACATCTAACTTCAGGTATGGTTTGATCCAGGAAATCAAAAAATATCACCAGGACTCAGTCTCCTTGTTCTCCTTCATATCTGCTTTTTTTTTTCTTCAAATGTTAAGTCTATATTCTCCCAGGTTTGAGTCCAACAGAAAGATATGCCTCTCCCCAAAAAAATTCAGACTAGGCTCACCAAGACCCATTGCCTGCCTGTAATAAGGTCAGATGCCCATCCAGTGGCTAGACGAATAGGATGCTCTGATTGGCCAGGCCCGAGTCACATGTCTGCGCCTAGCAGGAAGAGTAAAATCAATTCCATCTCCAGATTAAGAACATTTTCCGCCGGGCGTGGTGGTGCATGCTTGTAATCCCAGTACTTGGGAGGCTGAGACCGGAGGATGGCAGGTTAGCGGCCAGCCTCAGCTACTTAGTGAGGCCCTCTGCAACTTAGTGAGACCCTGTTTCAAAATAAAGAATAAAATAGGAGCCAGGCGTGGTGGCGCACGCTTGTAATCCCAGTAGTTTGGGAGGCGGAGACCGGAGGATCCGGGTTCGTGGTCAGCCTCAGCTCTCTCTCTCTCTCTCTCTCTCTGTCTGTCTGTCTCCCTCTCTCTACTTAGTGAGGCCCTCCGCAACTTTGTGAGACCCGGTTTCAAAATAAAGTATAAAAAATAGGGCCGGGGGTGTAGTGCGGAAGTAGACCGCCCCTGCGTTCAATCCTCGGTACCGCAAAAAAAAAAAAAAAGAATAAAATAGGGCTGGGGGTATAGCTCAGAGGTAGAATGCCCCTGGGTTCAATCCCCAGTACTGCAAAAAAAAAAAAAAGAACATTTTCCTTCCCCTAGGAAAATGTGGAAGCGCATCTATAGAGAAGTTCAATGGATGCTGAGAATCAAAAGCAGCAGGTCCGCTCTTCCCCAGCCAGCTCCGTCTCCTGAGTCAGCCTCACCTTGGCCACTTCCTCCCCTCCTGAGAAAACAGGAAATAAGACCATCGTTACCCAGGTGCTCAAGACCAATGGCGTTTACAATTTTTACTTGTCGGTTAAAAAAAAAAAAAAGCCCAAGCCATTTTATGTTCACTTTTCCAAAATGCAATTAAATTGGAATTTTTAAAAGTCCTTTACATACAAAAAATACTTAAGAATAAATGGGCCAGGTGTGGTGGTGCATACCTGTGATCCCAGTTTTGGGGAAGCTGAGACAGGAGGATCTCAGGTTCGAGGCCAGACTCTGGAACTTAGGCCCTCAGCAATTTAGCGAAACCCTGTTTCAAAATTTTAAAAAATAGGCTCGGCGTGGTGACGCACACCTGTCATCCCAGTGCTTGGGAGGCTGAGACAGGAGGATGGAAGCCAGCTTCGTTGAGACTCTCAGCAACTTAGTGAAACCCTGTTTAAATAAAAAAAAAAAAAATAAGGCTAGAAGTATAGCATAGAGATAGAATATCCCTGGGTTCAATCCCCAGTACTACAAAAAAGGGGATGGAGAGGAGTGACAAGAACTGGTTCCTATCACCAAGAAATCCACACTCTAATAACATTTAGTGGATCATTGGCCTTAGGGGAAAAAGATTAAACTGAAATGTCTCATGGAACTTTTTGGGTTCTGAAGCCTTTCAATAAGAAACTTGCCATCATTCCACAGCACCCCCCCCTTTTTTTTTGTGGTACTGGGGATGGAACCCAGGGGCATTCTACCTCTGAGCTACCGAGCTATACCCCCAGCCCGACTTTTTTATTCTTTATTTTGAAACCGGGTCTCACAAAGTTGGGGAGACTTTAAGTAGCTGAGGCCGGCCGCGAACCTGCGATCCTCCAGTCTCAGCCTCCCAAGTACTGGGATTACAAGTATGTGCCACCATGCCCGGTTCACCCCCCAAATTTTAATCAAGGCCTTTACAGTTAACAGCACCCTTGTACATTGATCTCTCTGACACTCCCTATAGCTCTAGAAGGTGGATTCTATTTTTAATTGTCATTTTATGCAAAAAGGAGAAGAGCTCAGAGAGGGCCGCATGACTTGCAAGGGGTCACAGAGCTAATAGACCCAAGCTTCAGATCTGCCCCCCTGTCCCCACCCCAAGCCACACGCCCCTTCCCACCAGAAGACAAAAGCCTTGTCCCTTGTGCTAGATACAGAGGCCAGAAACCCACCAGGAGGCTGTCCCAAGATAGAAGACACCTCAAGCCGTTTGAAGGCCATGACGCTAGGTCACATCCTGAACCCCTCAAGCCAGCTGTCTAGAACTGTGAGCCTCCTACCAACCACTGAGTCCACTCAGCCCATAGCCTTCGTTTCTGTGTTGGCGCGGCTGCTAGATGTCGGGCCCTGGACTAACCTGGGATCACCCAGATGAAATGGTCTCTGCCTCCAGGAATACACACTCAGGGGAGGCAGAGAGAACGGCTCTCGCCAAAGCCACGTGACTAATGCAGTGGTAAGGGGTGCACGGGCGGCTCGGGGCGGAGGGAGTGGGCCTGTCGGGTATCACAGGCTAGAGCGTGGGAAAAAACATTCCCATCAACTGGAGGAGGCAAAGAAGGAGGGGAGTCAGGCAGGGGACGCTTGCGATTCTGGGAAGGTTTAACTGGGCCCAAGAGAGGTTGGCCAGCCTAACCCTGCAGACCATCAGATGTCCAAAGTGGACATGGGCCTCTGTGCCACGTGCCCTCTGGCTGCAGGGCAGTTGGTGGGTTGCACGCGAGGAAGTTTGCAAGCAGAGGGAGCTGTTAGAAAGAGGTGGGCATCACCCAGGTGAGAACTGGGGTCACCAGGGCTCAATCGGCCATGCTGGGGATGGGCAGAAATGGGCTGGAGAGGGTCCAGGCAGATGTCAAAGCAGAGAGGTCTTAGAGGGCTGCGATGCAGGAGAGCAGAGAGTCAGAGGGGCCACAACCCATCAACATCTACTTTTGACCATGCAGCATCAGGAATTGAGTGAGATAAAAGGGCTACAAGCTGGGCATGGGGGTACACACCTGTAATCCCAGTACTTGGGAGGCTGAGACAGGAAGATTGCAGGTTCGAGGACAGCCTCAGCAACTTACGAGGCCCTCCGTAACTTAGCAAGACCCTTTTCAAAATAAAAATTTTTAAAAGGGCTGGGGGTATAGCTGGGAGGCAGAAAGCCCCTAGGTTCCATCCTCAGCACCACAAAAAAACAAAAACAAAAACAAAAACTCAACAACCTAGAGCTCTGGGATGGAATGCATCTCTCAGTGGGGGAGTTTATAGAACATAAAACAGATCAGGTACCAATTCCCAGAAGACAGCAGCGAAGGGAGAGAGGGTCTCCTAGCAGCCAAGAGAAAGGTAGGCTTTTTTAAGGAGAGGTTAATCGTCAAAGCCTGCAGGGAAACCGGAGAGATAAGGCTAAATCACACTTACCGGATTTTGCAGGATTTCACAACAAAGTCCTTAGCCTTATTGGCAGGGACCGCCGCGAAGTAGTGTGACCAGCAGCCGGCGAGCAGTTGACAGACGGATGAACTGGAGGTGATGACACGGCCTCTGTGGCTGGGGACATCTCTTTCAAGAAGTTTGGCAAGGGGGCGGACGGAGAGAGAGAGGGACAGAGGATGGAGGGACAGTTTGGGGCTTAGGAGTTTGGGCTGTTGTTATTTTAAGAGAAGAAGAGGCTTGGCGTGTTTATATGTTACCCGAGCCCTCTGCAGGTGGGTGAGGGCTGACTTGGAGTCCAGAGGGCAGGAGGAGCCTCTTGGAGCTAATGGAAAGAAGAGGGGAAGCCGGGCATGGTGGTGCACAGCTATGATTCCAGTCCTTGGGAGACTGAGACAGGAGGATCACAGGTTGGAGGATAGCCTCAGCAACTTAGTGAGACCCTGTTTCCAAATAAAATAGGGCTGGAGGTGCAACTCAGAGGTAGAACACTCCTGGATTCAATTTCCAGTACCGAAGAAGAGGAAGGGAGGAGGAACAGGAAGAGGAGAAGGAGGAGGAGGGAGAGGCAAGATTTAAATGAATGTGTTGAGCTGGGCTTGGTGGCGCACGCTTGTAATCCCAGTACTTGGGAGGCTGAGACAGGAGGATCCGGGTTTGCAGCCAGCCTCAGCTACTTAGTGAGGCCCTCCGCAACTTAGTGAGACCCTGTTTCAAAAATAAAGAATAAAAAAATAGGGCTGGGGGTGTAACTCGGAGGTAGAATGCCCCTGGGTTCAATCCCCAGTACAATAAATAAATAAATAAATAAATAAATAAATAAATAAATAAATAAATGTGTGGTGCGAAGGTAGAATGTCAAAAGAGATCAGTCAACAGGATCAACCTGGATTTTCTCAAAGAATCAGGAAATGAGAAAGGCAGCCGGAAGTGAGGGGACAGGCCTGGAGTGGCCGAGATGGACTCCAGGACGGAATGGAGCTTCTGAACTGCACTGGTGGGAACAGGGCAGCGAGGCCTAAGCCGGCCCGAGACCACGGAGCGCAGAGACCGAGGCTCGCAGTGGCCCAGAGCCACCCTGTTGTATGGTTTTCATATTCCGACCCGGAATTCGAGGTAAGGTCAAGAGGGACTGGGCTGAGCCATCATCTCGGGAAGAAAGCATGCGCTAAACCAATAAAGACCATCCACTAAAATTGAAGAGTTTAATTGAAGTGTTTAATCTGCTCAGGGGAACAGTTTTCAAACACTTTAGCAGGACGCTGTCTACAGTCCAAGTGCCTGGAGGATGTAAAGAGATGGGGATTCATCCCTGGAGGTAGATCCACGGCTTTTCTACTTGACTGACACATCGGGACCTGGATTGCGTCACTAAAAGCCCCTGCAAGTTAACCTTCCCAAAAGGGGTCCAGTTCAGCGATGGCGGCTGGGCAGTGGGGATGAGGACACACAGAGCTTTACAGCGAATGCAATTTTAATTCTTAAGAAAATGATGCTAAGAACGGAAATACCTGCAGGTTGGAAATCGGAAGCGATGCCAGGTGTGCAAGCGGCATGCTTGCCTGGGCCCTGAACTTGGAGCCATGGTCAGCACCCTTGTGGACGTCCCCCCACACCCCAAACAGACCCACGACAGACCCTTGATAATTAATGAGCTGAACAATATTTTTGACATATGTCATTTTGTATTTGCAATTTTATGACTTCCAATTTTATCTTTTTGAGAACTATCCTTTAAGAGTTGGCATGAAAAGGTGTATATACTGCAGATCAAGACTTGGCAACCTCTGGATTGGCAGCCAGATGTGGCCTGCTGTCTATTTTTGTAAATAAAGTTTTATTGGCACACAGAAATGTTCATTTGTTTATGTATTGTCTTCATACCACGATGGCAGAGTTGAGTAGTGGCAACAGAGACCATATGGTAATAAATGCTCATCATCTGACCTTTACAGGAAATGCTGCTGACCCCTGCTATAAGTGAAAAATATCACCAAGTACAATTCTAAAAATGTATTCTATCTGGGCGTGGTGGAGCACACTTGTAATCCTAGTACTTGGGAGGCTGAGACAGGAAGATCGAAGGTTCAAGGCCAACCTCAGCAATTTAGTGAGGCTGTCGGCAACTTAGCGAGACCCTGTTTCTAAATAAAAAATAAAATAGGGCTGGGGGTGTAGCTCAGAGGTAAAATGCCCCTGGGTTCAATCCTCAGCCTCTCCCCTCCAAAAAATAAATGTATTCTATGTGCATGTACATACAGGGACATAGAAATTTAGAAGGACATACAAAATGTTATCTAAGAACCACTCTTGATTTGAGCATCTTCCCTTCACCCACCAGTCATGGCAAAACCCTCTTTAGTATTATCATAAAATGCTTAGTATAAACTTATTCATTAAAAAGTTATCATAGCCGAGCATGGTGGCCCATGTCTGTAATCCCAGTACTAGGGAGGCTGAGACAGGAGGACCATAGGTTAGAGGCTGGCCTCAGTAACTTATTGAGGCCCTCAACAACTTAGTGAAACCCTATTTCAAAACAAAATAGGGCTGAGGGTGCAGCTCGGAGGTAGACTGCCCCTGGGTTCAATCCCCAGTACCACACACATGAAAATTATTCATGAAGCTCACATGGTTTGACAGCCTAGGACTACCAAATTTGGTGACTATTTGTCCTGGTTTTCCCAAGACTTTCCCAGTTTTCAAACTAGAGGTCCCATGCCCAGAGAACGCCCTTACTCCCAGGCAAACTGGGTTACCTGGTCACCCTTGCTAGAAATCCGACTATTCTGGTGTGGATCCCACATCTGCTGCTTCCAGGCCTCGTAGGCACCTTGACAAGACCATTCACCCCGCTACACCATATGCAATTCAACTGCAAATATACACCCCCCTGTTCTGCAGGTCTAGTGACGAGAAAGCCAGGTTAGTGTAGAAACACGCACTCAGTTAACCATGCGGGTCAATGAATGAAAAGGGGTCTTCTCACTTCCTCCGCAAAATGAAATCATGCGATGGCTAGACTTGGGGTGGCATTACACCGGCAGGAGAATGGAAGAGCAATGACCTGGAAGGCTGTCGTATTATTACAAGGTCACCAGATAATTTGTCATCCAAACCAGGACAGAGCTGACAGTGGAAGAGGGACTGGTAACGACATCGGGATAGCAGTAGTCAACCAAGAGCATCC
Organism: Glis glis; assembly: GCA_004027185.1. Lineage (NCBI taxonomy): Eukaryota > Metazoa > Chordata > Mammalia > Rodentia > Gliridae > Glis > Glis glis. The sequence continues at coordinate 21,384 of PVJS01019520.1, read as the reverse complement.
CAGGTAAACATGGACATATGTCACGGGCCGCAGAATGACGTGAAAGCCAGGCTGGCTTCACACTACGCACCCCACGAAGTCACACGCAGCCTCGTGCTCAGAGGGCCTCGGCCTGCTTCCGTGTTCTGCTGTCATCTTGAAATGCCCAATAGTTTTTGAACAAGAGGCCCCACATTATTAGTTTGTCCTAAATTGTGCAAATAATGTAACTGGTCCTGGTTAGGGAGAATCCTATGGAAGAGGTGGCGTGACCCCACAGCCAAACCCCTGTGACTTATTGGCATTCTTTCTCCAGGCTTCCAGACCTTCCAGCAGCGAAGCTTCTGAGCCCTGAGAAGAGAGTTTCAGGTTTAACTCCAGCTGGTTCAAATCCCCTGGAGTTAAAAATAACAGCACTTAACAAGGCAAAGAATGGAGCTTGGGGTCCCAGAGCGGCACCCCTCTCGGAGCAGGTGCGCACCTGCAGCAAGAATCCAGCCACACGAGCCAAGCGGGGTCCCCGGGGGTGACCTCACACCTGTCTGAACGCAGGTTTTGTCCTTGGCAGACAGCTCTGCATTTTGCCAGAGGCCTGGGCCAGCAAGCAGCCGGGTGAATCCGAGGGCATCTGCGCGTTCGTCATCCTGCAGAGTTAAACTTACCGACCTGGCACCCCCAGCCCCGCTCATGCCTGCAAACGCCACTGATGGGACTTTCAAGGGCAATAACTGTAAAATCCAGTTTCGCCGTCTTAACAAACCAGAACAAAGCTGGGTGGTGTTGCCAGAGGAGAGCAGCTGGCTGCACGGGGCGGAGGAAGTAGATCAAAACTCCAGGGCGAACTCTAGAAAAGACGGCAAGGCGCCAGACAAGAGAGAAACCGCTCGAGCCTGATTTTGGAGGATGGGGAGCAATGGAGACCACCATTTTCAGGTCGAGCCTCCCAGAGCCCCAGGGGTTCCCATCAGTAGGGCAGGGTTTCTCTGCCCCAGCACTGGGGACTTGGGGGCCGGGGAGGCCTGTGCTGGGGGGGGGGACTGTGCTGTGCACACAGAGATGTTGAGCAACATCCCTGGTCTCTGCCTAGAGATGTGGATAGCACCTTCCCCCTGCAGTTGCGACAATCCAAACATGTTTCTAGGCTTTGTGAAGTGTCCCCTGGGGGGCAAGAGTGTCTCTGGTTGGGGCCCCTGGTTTATGGCATGGAGGACTGTCTACATTAAAGGGCGATTATGAGGATCAAGTGAGTTCAGGATTGAAGAACCCAGAGGGTAGACACTGTACAAGGACCTGTTAAGTAATGACAGTGTTGTACCCACTCCCCCATATGGCCTTTCAGGGGATCCTGTACAGAGAGCTCTTCCCCTCAGCCCATCAGGGGTGCCCGCCCTCCTCACCCCAAGGGCGTCACGCCACCTTCTCTGGGCATCTCGGGGTCTTGTTCCCGCCTCCATGACTCCTCCACCTGCCACATATCTCACCCGCTCTGTGCTTCGGTTTCTTCTGCTGAAAAATGGAATTACTTTTAAAATTAAATGCGTCCACCAGGCCTGGTGGTGCACGCCTGTAATCCCAGTACTTGGGAGGCTGAGACAGGAGGATCGCAGGTTCAAAGCCAGCCTCAGCAACTTAGCAATACCCTGTTTCAAAGTTAAAAAAATAAAATAAGCTGGAGGTGTGGCTCAGAGTAGACTGCCCCTGGGTCCCATCCCCTATATCAAAATAAATTAAAAATTTAAATTAAATGCGTCTACGTATGGCCGGTACCCGCAGTGGCAGCTGGTATGTGTGCTGGGACAGCCGATAGGGATGGTCACTGCCACTCAGCAGTGCCTGGTGGGTGTTAAAGAAAACAAACACACCCACACTGCACGGGCCTGGTGGTGTGCGTGTGTTTCCAACTAGAAACTCCAAACACCTCCAAACACTCGCCTCCAAACACCAGTATGGGAGTTTTCTTTTTCTTTTCTCTTTTCTCTCTTTAAAGTGTGGGCAGAGCTGGGTTCCTCCTGCCCAACTCCAGGTGTGGCAAAGCCTCCTGGGGCAGATCTGCCCTGCAGCCCCTTTCTGTGGACAGAAGTTGGATGGCAGTAAGGGGAGCAGGTGGCCTAGTTTGCCCAGGCCCCAGGGGCTCCTGGGAGGCAGGACATTCAGTGCCCAAAGCCTGAGAGTCCCAGGCCAACCAGGACAGGTTGGTCCTCTTGCCTGAGGGCTTGGAATTCCATTCCCACTCCTGTCTGCCTTTACAGTCCCACCGCCAGGACCATCGTTCATCCTCAGGAATCCTACTCCCGGAGAGAGACACGAGGGGGAAATGGAGAGACCCCGCCCCGCCATCCAAGGCCCAGCCCGGCTCCTCTGCCTTCCGCAGGCCTGTGGGCGCCACGCCAGGGTCACCTGTGCACCTGTACCTGGCTCGCTCTCTTGGGCTCCCCATCTTCCTGGGGGGCACCCCACCAGAAAGAATGCCTGTAACTTATCAGCATTCTTTCTCTCGGCTTCCAAACCTTCCAGAAAGCACACCTGTGTATGAGAATAGCAATTAACGTTATCAGCCACAAAGGATCAGAAGGAAACCCAGTGGCCGTTGGGAATCGTTGGGGCCATAACCACTTCAAGCGTTTGGGGGTTTGTTTTGGTTTCTCTGGCCCTGAAGAGGGGGTGGAAAGGGCTGTATCACCAGGGGCAGCTTTCAAATCTACAGCTCAGACCTTTCTTCAGGAGGGGGACAACTTAGACCCCCTAGGGAATCATCCTGCTCTAAATTGTCCACCGGGGACCCTGGGGCACAGATGCCAGGTGTGAGGACCCCCAAGTAGCCCCCGGGAGGCAGGAAGGAGATTGAGACCCCTGGCAGAAGGCTGTTAGGAGCCTAGAACTTTAACCTACGCTATTGATAGCACGCCAAGCCCCTGAGAGAAGGCCAAGGGAAACGACCCCCGTCCCCTGTCAGGGCATAGAATGATCTAGGAAGAAAAACAAGGGGAGGGAAGTCAGAAGGACGTAATAGGCTGTCCAGAAACGACGGCTTTGTCAACTTGGATCTGTTTGCAGGAGAACACAGTGCAGCTGGAAAGCAAGTCTGTTTCAGGACGGGGTCCCCCACAGAAGTGCCAGCTTTGTTGCCAGCTCCCAAATGCAGCTTCCTGCACAGACAGAGGATGTCACCTCTGCCCCCAGACCCACAGGAGCTCCTAGGATAAAACAGAGCTGAAACTCGGGTGCTGGGGGTTAACAGTGGCTCCGGAAGCTCTTCCTGGAGGCTCATTTACATCTCGTTGGAATATCTGCTTTCCAGACAATTTTCTGCATCGGCTCCAGCCTTTAAACAACAACAACAACAACAAAAACTAGCCAGGCGTGGTGGCGTATGCACGTAATGGGCTTGGGAGGCTGAGACAGGAGTATCACAGGTTCGCTGCCAGCCTTAGCAACTTAGCGGGGGCCCTCGCAATTTAATGAAACCCTGTTTCAAAATTTAAAAAAATAAAATAAGGCTGGGGGTGTAACTCAGAGGTAGAATGCCCCTGGGTTCGATCCCCCGTACCACACACACACGCACAAAAAAAAAACTAAATCCATTTAATACTCATGCTTACTGTTCAGAGTACCTTAGATCAGTACCTAAAACTCAAACCTAGTTTTTCTCCCAATGAAGAACTTTTCTGATCTCTCCTGATCTTTCTCCTCGCCTATCACTGACAAGCACTTGCCTTTGGTGGGGAATGTTTAAGATAATGACCACCAAATGCTTCAGGTAGAATCAGATCAGGTAAGATTGCTCATTTTGGCTGTTGTGACATTCTTGTTCAGGAATGGATCTTTTATGAGAAGTCGATTTTAAGTCGCACTTTCCAGAACCTTCTTTTCATCTCTGAAAGGAAGAGGCAGAGGAGAAGGGAAGTCTCCCTGTTCCTTACCTGGGTTTTCCTGGGGGCGGCAGGCTCAGGACAGAGGTCACAGTGGCTCTGAACTCAAGCCCTGCCAATCAGGCTACTTGATTTGACTAAAAACAGCCCCAGGGATTTCAGCAGGCTTTCTGGGGTCCTCCCTGCAGCTGGAGAATCTCACTGGATCCTGGGCACCAACTGCTGCCCGGCAGAGTTTCTTGCCCTTGCCAGGGAGAGGCCCCGTGGCCTCGCTCACACCTCCTGGGTTCTGGCCTCTGGCAGGACCACAGCTGTTTTTCTAGGTGTGTGGGAGAGTTCCCACTGAGCCTTTCTGTGAGCTGACTTCTTTACCAACTTCTGTTCAGGAAAAAGTATCTAAAAATTTGTCCATGAGGCAAAAACATGACGTCATGCCCTTTCCATGTCACCCTGGAGCATTGTTTAGGGAGTCCCCTGTGTTAGTGGGCTTCCATGGATAGGGAGGGACTCTGAGACAGGGAGTTGCATGCACGGGTGTGCTCCGAGGAGGTACACCTTAGGCAGGTGGGAAAGGACGGATGGGACAATGTGCGGCTGAGGCCTCAGTTCCCTTGGAGAGCTCTGGAGCTGGGGAGAGGGGTGGCCCCTCAGCATCGTCCCACATTGAAGCAAGAGGACCGGGCTTGGTACCACCTGCTCAAGACCAGCCAGGGCTGGGGGAGGAGGGTGTGAGCCTGGGAGACTCAGTTTCCTTCAGCCCGGGCAGTGCCCAGTGAGGGCAGCACTGCAAGCCATACATCAAGGCTAGCAGCTGAAGCTCCCAGCAGCTGGGGGACAGTGAGGGGCCCCGAGGAGCACATCTGGGCAGCACCTGCAGGTCAGCCGAGGCGATGGGATGGCCGCCTTAGCTTCTGACTTAATATTAAGACTCAGACGCTAGACACTAACCTAGAGAACACGAGGCTAGGAGTGCGGCTCACGCCTGTGTTCCCAGTAGTTGGCTGGCTCACACCTGTCTTGGGAAGTAGTTCAGTACTTCACCTGTACTGGGAAGTAGTTGGGAGGCTGAGACAGGAGGATCACAGGGTTGAGGCCAGGCTCTGCAACTTAGCAAGACCCTGTTTCAAAATAAAAAGGGCTGGGGGTATAGCCTGGAGATAGAATGCCTCTGGGTTCAACCCCCAGTACCCCCCAAAAGAAAACTAATAGATTGCAAATGATGTTTGTCCAATAGAGATGCAAATAATCTTTTTCTTTTTTTGGTACTGGGGATTGAACCCAGAGCCATTCTACCTCCAAGCTACATCCCCAACTCAATTTTATTTCTTATTTGGAAACAGGGTCTCACTAGGTTGCTGAGGGCCTCGAGAAGTTGCCAAGGTTGGCTTCGAACCTGTGATCTCCGGTCTCAGCCTCCCAAGTACTGGGATTACAAGCATGTGCCACCACGCCCAGCTAGAGATGCAAATAATTCTTGACTGGTAGAAAAGAAAACTCTGAAAGTCACAGGCAGGTTGTCTGCCCTGTGTCACTTGTATCAGTTTTCAATTTAACTTAGCAGTCTTTTGTGTGTGTGTGTGTGTGGCAGTACTGGGGATTGAATCCAGGGGTGCTCTACCACTGAGCTATACTCCAGCCCTTTTTATTTTTTATTTTGAGACAGGATCTTGCTAAGTTGCCCAGGCTGACCTCGAACTTGCAATCCTCCTGCCTCAGTTTCCCAAGTTGCTGACATTACAGACATGTGGCTACTGGGCCTGGCATTGCCTGTCTTTTTGATCTTGGCTCTCCTAGTGGGTGTAAAATGGGATCTCATTGTGGATTTAATTTGCATTCCCCAAACAACCAATAATATTGAGCATTTCTTCCTTTGCTTATTGGCCACTTTTCTATATATATATATATTTTTTTTTTGCAGTACCGGGGATTGAACGCAGGGGCGTTCTACCTCCGCGCTACTCCCCCGGCCCTATTTTTTATACTTTATTTTGAAACTGGGTCTCACGAAGTTGCGGAGGGCCTCACTAAGGAGAGAGAGAGAGAGAGAGAGAGAGACAGAGAGCGAGCTGAGGCTGGCCGCGAACCCGGATCCTCCGGTCTCCGCCTCCCAAAGTACTGAGATTACAAGCGTGCGCCACCACGCCCGGCTAAAATCCACCATTTTAAGCCTGCTCAAGGCACAGCTGAGTGGGGGTAAGCACATTCACGTTGTTGTATAACCATCACCACTGTTTACATCCAGAAGGTTTTCATCTTCCCAAACTGAAGCGTTGCCCCTGCTGTGGTTGGATACAAAACATCCCCTGGGAAAGCTCATGGATTGACAATGCAGAAATGTTCAGGGAAAATAATGATATCGGGGCTCTAATCTCATCAGTGGACAGTCCCTTGATGGGTTCAGAGTTTGAAGGGATTTATTGGGTGGTAATTTAGGCAGGCGGGGCATGGCTGGAGGCGGTGGGTCATTGGGGGTGTGGTCTTGAGGACTATATATGTTCATGATGCCTCTCTCTCTCTCTCTCTCTGTCTCTTCTCTCTCTGCTTCCAGCCTCCATAATCTGAGAACAGTGTCCCTCCACACACCCTGACATTGTTGCCGTTTATATTTCAGAGCAGGCCCTTTGGACTGACACTTCTGAAACCACAAGCCTCAATAAATCTTTGCTTCTCCTCTAGGTTTTGTGTATCAAGTATGTAGATGACAGTGGAGAGGATGCCAGCTGAAATCGTCCCTGTTAAACATTATTCCCCATTGTCCCCCTCTCACCCCCTGGAAACCGCCATTCTATTTTCTATCTCTGTGAGTTTACTATTCTAGGTACCGCAAACCGGTGGAGTCATACAATATTTCTTGTCCTTTTGTTTCTGGCTTATTTTATTAGCATAGTGGCTTCAAGGTTCATCTGTGGAGTGTGTGCATTGTTTTTAAGCCTGAACAATATTCCGTTGCTTGTATAGATCACATTTTGTTTATCCATGACTTGGTGGATGGACATTTGGGTGGTTTCTGCCTCAAAGCTATTTGTGACTAATGTTACAAACATGGGGCTACAAATATCTGTTTGAATCTCTGTTTTTTATGCTTTTGGTATAGACCTCACAGTGGACTTGCTGGGTCGTATGGTAATTCTATGTTTGATTTTTTCTGTGTGTGGCACTGGGGATTGAACCCAGGGGCATTCTACCTCCGAGCTATTTCACCCCCAGCCCTATTTTTTATTCTTTATTTTGAAACGAGGTCTCACTAAGTTGCAGAGAGCCTCACTAAGTATCTGAAGCTGGCTGCGAACCCAGATCCTCCAGTCTCAGACTCCCAAGTACTGGGATTACAAACATGCACCACCATACCCGGCCTATGTTTGATTTTTTGAGGAACCACCATAATGTTTTCCATAGCAGCTGTATCATTTTATATTCCTCCTAGCAACACACACTCCACATCCTCATCGACACTTACTGTTGTCTATATTTTTTAATAATAGCCATCTGTTTTGGTCAATATTTTCACTGATGTAATCCAAAACAACTGAAAACACAACTTAGAGGAAGGAAGATTTATTTGCTCACAGTTTTGGAGATTTCAGAGGTTTAGTCCATGTCAGGCTGGGTCTGAGGAGCTCAGGGCATGACAGGGAAGAGAGAAGGAGAGAGCAAGGCTTTGCTTTCACATCGTGGAAGCCAGAAGCAAGAAAGAGAACAAGGGGAAGAGGGACCATATATAATCCCCAAGGCCACACCTCCAGGGACCCACCTCCTCCAGCCACATCCCATCTACCTAGATTACCACCCAGTAAATCCATTACAATGGATTTATCTTCTGATGAGATTGCAACCTTCATGACTTAATTTTATCAACTCTGAACATTAATGCATGAGCTCTTCAGGGGACATTCTATATCTAACCATAGCACCATCCCAAGGAGTGTGAAGTGGTATCTCATTTTCGTTTTTGTTTGCACTGGGGATTGAACCCAGGGGCATTCTACCTCTGAGCTATACCCCAGCCCTATTTTATTTTTTATTTTGAAACACAGTCTTGCTAGGTTGAGAGTCTCACTACTTGCTGAGGCTGTCCTCCCATCTCAGCCTCCCAAGAACTGGAATTATAGGCATGCACCACCATGCCCAGCTTTCATTTTGGTTTTGATATGAATTTACCTGATGATAAGTGATATGGAACATCATTTCATGTACTTACTGTTCATTTGTGCATCTTCGTTAGAGAAATGGCTCTTCCAGTCGTTGCCTGTTGTTGTTCAATGGTAAGAGTACCGACTATTTTTTAGAAGATGAAAGATCATCTACATCCTACCAACACACATCCACCCACACTTCCCAGATAATAGCCATAGTGTTGGGGTGTCGGGACAGATCCCACGAAAATGAAGCAAGAAAATGCTATAGCAGTGCACAGATTTATTGGAAATCAGTCACTCGAGTCAGGAGTAAAGGCCAAACTCATACCCAGGATGCTCCAACTAGCCCCAAGTGCACTGAGACTTGGCTTCCTGTGTGCAGTGCACTCTAACCCAGTAAGATAAAGGGGCCACAGATGAGGCAATTCAAATACCGAGACGTCTTGGCCCGCCACCCGCCAGGAGAATGCTTGGTCTTTGCACATCAGCCTGTGCACTAGGTTGTTTGAGCTCCCCTGGCAGAGAAGCTGAACAAACTGGGGCCTGCCCTTTCACCCCACCCAATGTCAAGGCCAGGAGGTAGCCAGTGACCAGGAATGTCTGCGCTTAAAATAGAGAGGCCCAGCACCAACACCAAGGTCTCCCTTTGTGTTTAGTACTCGGATTTCTGCCAAGTCGAGCCTGATTTCTTTGCATTGAACTTGGTGGCTCTGTGTGAAACCTGAGAAAGGCCCACAGGCTATTGACTGTCTCTCTTCAGAAGGAAAATCAAGGCACCCACCTTGCTGAGGCTCTGACCCATCTGAAATCGTTCCCGTAGCAAAGCTGCAGAAGCGTTGCATCTGTATTAGTTTGCTAAGGCTGCCGTAACAAAATATCACAGGCAGGATGACTTACACACCACAAATTTGCTGTCCCCAGTTCAGGAAGCTAGAAAGGCAAGCTCGAGGCATCTGTATGGCTGGTTCCTTCAGAGGACTCCATGCCTCTCACCTAACCTCCAGTGGGTTGTGTTCTCCGGTGTTCATGGTCACGTAGCATTCTCCCCATGTCTCTGTGTCTCCACATGACCATCGTCTTACATGACACCAGTCCTATCGGACTTGGAGTTCATCCCACTCCAGTATGATTCATCTTGGCTTAATAAATTACATCCGCAATGACCCTCTTTCCAAATCAGGTCACAGGCTGCAGTACTGAGGGTTAGGAATTCAACATGTAACTTTGGAGGGGACACACAATTCAACCCATAATAACTCTAAAACTCTATCAGTCACCTTTCATTCTGAGAAGCCACAAAATAGCAATGCTATCATTTCTTAAATTATGTGGACACCAGGTGTTTTGTTGTTGTTTTGTTTTGTTTTTTGGTACTGGGGGTGGAACCCAGAGACATTCTATCTCTGAGCTACACTCTCAGCTCTTTTTATCTTTTTATTTTGAAATAGGGTCTCACTAAGTTGCTGAGGGTCTTGCTAAGTTGCTGAGATTGGTCTTGAATTTGCAATCTTCCTGTCTCAGCCTCCCAAGTACTGGGATTACAGGCGTGCACCACCACACTGGACAAAGGCACGCATCTTCACGGGCTTCCCTCGTCAGAGTCCCCCTACCCTTCAGGGTTGTATCCATCAGCATTCTTGCCGCCATATCTAAATATCTGACCACATAACTTAGAGGAAAGAAGATTGATTTTCTTAAGGTTTCAGGTTCAGTCCATGTGAGGCTGGGGAACGTGGATCTCAGGGCATGGCGGTGGGAGGCGGAGAGAGGGAGAGCACGTGTGCTGTGTTCTTTACGTAAGGGAGGCCGGAAGTGAGAGAGGAACTCTATATAATCCCCAAGGCCGAACCCCCAGGGACGCACCTCCAGCCGCACCCAACCGGCCTGCCAGGTACTGTTAGGTTGCGGGTTCGAGTGTTCGGAGAAGTGAGAGACCAGTTCCACCAATCGATAATGCAAAAGCAAAGGAACTTTATTAGCTAGCTCGAGCTAGGGTCCGAGTCTCATCCAGCACAGTGGAGTATTGACCTCGGACCCCGAGCTCTAGATTACTCAGGCTTTTATACATTTTGGTTACATATACAGTTGGCAACAGTTAGGGGTATTTGGAGTTCACTGATTGGCTCGTCACACCTGAGGAACTTAGGGACTTTTCACCATTGTTCTGATAGGCCCCACCGAGCGGTGGTTTCCGTGAGAACATCTCTTGGAACTATTGGTTTAGTTTCTGGTAAACGGAAACTTGGGCCTAGCCTAGTTTCTTCAGAAGCACAGCCTGGCTGTTCTTCAGTCTCACAGTACCACACAGGTAAATCCGTTACAATGGATTTTTCCACTTCTGGGATCACAACCCTCTTGACTCAATGACAACAGCTCCAAACACCAATTTATGAGCTCTTCAAGGGACCATTCTATATCTAACCAGAACAAGGGTTAAGGGTGCCACTGGTGGACAACAGAGGGGCTGGCGCTGCCCCCTTGAGCCCAAGCCCTGTGCAGCTAATGTCCAGCCTGTGTCTCAGAAGCCAACCCCTGCTACCCTCTGAGCATGACAGAGCATGTTACTGATGGCCCGGGAGGTAGTTTGTTCTGCTTGGAGTACATTAGGGGTGGGTGAGAGGTACAGAGAGAAAGGAGGAGAAAAAGAGGAAAGCCGTTTCCTGAGCCAGTCTACGTTCTCTCCCAACCTCCCAGGACTGATGGGCTCCTATTACGTGAGCGTGCATATGTACCTGACCAGTGATCGTGCGGGCCAGCGGTCGCTCCTCGCACTTTCTCCGTGGGGTTCCACAGGCCTGGAGTCATAGAGCCAGGATTCAAATCCAGGTCTCCCAGGGGGATCAAAGCACAGATCCCTGCTCCCCCACTCAGCAGCCCGGTGACTGTGCACGCGTCCCTTGGCCTCCCCCACATTCATTTCTTCATCTTTAAACACAACGAGCACCTACCCCAAGGGTTTCCCAGGACGGCTAAACTGGAACCAGTCTGATAACTCACATCAAGTGTCTGGCAACAGAAGCTCAGTGACTATAAATGCGACTCTCTTTCCTTTGGCTTTATCTAGAAATCCTGCCTCGTAAGGAAGGTGGGAACAGACAAATTTATGACAAATCTAAGTGATCCCCCCAAAACACCCCCCAGCCCTTTCCGCCCCTTCGATGGCAACCAGATAGAATAGATGGAGATGAGTCGGGGCATCAGGAGATTCAGGTGCCAGTCCTCTTTGGCCATTTGCCAGCTGGGTGACCTTGGGTGAGACACATGACCTCCCTGGGGACCTCATGAGATCGCACACATGAGAGAATTTTATAAATTCTAAAGGGCTGGGCAAGCAAAGATGGCGGCACCGTGATCTGATGCGGCCTGGGGAGAGAAGCCATCACTCCACATGTTTTCTTTTTGGAGGACAGCCGGACAAAGGACTCTCCTGCACAAAGGACTGGGGAAAGCAGTTTGGTTAATGGTCCTTCACCCAGAGGCCAAAAGGTGAAAGGTCACAGTGAGGCCTTGTCTTCCAGGGGATTCCTACTGGGAGGCCTTGGGGCTGGCTGCCCTGCTGAGGCCCAGAGCCACTGACTCTCTAGCCAAAGAAAGGGACACTTTGTTCTCAAGATTCTAGGGAAAGAGAAAGAGGAGGAGGAGGGTGGGGCGGGCAAGGCCATGGCTGCCAGAGTGTCCCCCTTGCTTCCTGACCAACACTGGGGACACTGAGCAGAACCCAGTTGCTCATCCAATGATGTCTGTCATTACTAGGATTAGTTAACATCCACTGTCCAGGGCCCAGTGCTGTGCTAAGTACACACTGTCTCATTGAACCCTTACACCAACCCAGTATGAGGTTGAATGACTTAAAACATCCCCATTCCGATGATCTGGCAACTGAGGTCAGAGGCGTTGGCCCGGCTGACTTCAGAGCTCTGCTGATATTCTGCATGCCATCGTATATAAGTGTAGACCATACGTCAGACTGTGCTAGAGGAGGGCCAAAGAGACAGAAAAGACCCCTACGAGGTCCCTGGCTCATAGTCCAGGGAGCAGCAAGGGTTAAACAGAAAAAGGGGCTTATGGTCCACTCTTCCAGCTATCCTTGGCTTGTTCTCTTGCTCATCCACCAGAATTCTGGAAACTTGGATTAGGTTTCCCTCCCCTCCCCTCCCCTCCCCTGTACCCATCCACTTGTTCAGGTCAACCAGCTTGACCTGGTCAAGTTGCTGCTCTCTCATTAAAGGATAATAACATTATTCCCACTAATATTACCACTGGATGATAATAATTTGAGTGTCTATTTTATGCCTGGTACTATGCCTGAGGATTTTGTTTATATTACCACCTCTTCTCCCTATTATATGACAAAGAGGTACAATTATTATCTCCCACTTGAGGAAATTGAAACCCAAAGAGGATGTAATAGCCAGCCTCCAAGAGTCCTCAAAGTCCCTCACCCCAGTACTCGTGTCCTTGTGTGGCCTTTTCTCACATCAAACATGACTGACCTCTGTAGCCAATGGGGTGTTGTAGAAATGAGGGTGTGTGATGCCTGAGGTTAGGTCATAAAAGACTTGGAAGAGCCGGGCGTGGTGGTGCACACTTGTAATCCCAGCACTTGGGAGGCTGAGACAGGAGGATCGCAGGTTCCAGGCCAGCCTCAGCAACTTAGTGAGGCCCTCTGCAACTCAGTGAGACCCTGTTTCAAAATAAAAAGGGCTGGGGGTATAGCTCAGAAGTACACTGCCCCTGGGTTCAATCCCCAGCACCACACACACACACAAAAAAAAAGACCTGGCAGCCTCCGCTTGTTCTCACAGGTGGCCAACTTCGGGAAAGCCGGTCGCCATGTGATGAGGACGTTCAAGCAGCTGTATGAAGAGGCTGCTGTGAGGAGGAACCGAGGCCTCTTGTCAACAGCCAGCACTGACTTACCAACAGTGAATGAACCACCAGGGTAAGCAGCTCCCCCACCTCCCGCTGATGCCTTTTCCAGAACCACCCAGGGAAGCTGCCCTCCAGTTCCTGACCCACAGAAACTGTAAGCATCATTCTTGTTAGGTCACAACGCTTTCAGTTAATGTCTCACACAACAAATGATAATCTATACAGGGGATGAGCAGCTTGCCCTGGTATAGCCAGGCTGAGGAGTACAGTACACACCTGCAATCCCAGTACTTGGGAGGCTGAGACAGGAGGGTCGTAGGTTCAAGGACAGCCTTAGCAACTTAGGGAGACTCTCAGCAACCTAGTGAGACCCTGTTTCAAAGTAAGAAAAAAATAAAATAGGACTGGGGGTGTAGCTTGGAGGTAGAACTCCCTTGGGTTCAATCCCTAGTACCGCAAAAAAAAAAAAGGAAGGAACCCACCAACCAACCAACCAACCAACCAACCAGGGGCATGCCTGGCTCTAAATCCCATGCCCCTATGACTACACCATGGCTACAGAGTGATTTCCAAGAGGACAGGAAGGGGAAAGATATTCTGAGTAGTGGCAGATCATGTCCTCCCTCCAGCCCCTCCACCCAGAGTCCCGCTGGTTGAGGATCCATGGCGCATAAAGACAGTTCTGGATGCTCAAGCCAGATCAAACCTGGTTCGGGAGGCTTGAGGGAGACGGTGGGCTGTCTGCCTTGTTCCTTATTTTTTGAGGACTCATGGGGAGGAGGAAGGGGGTTTTTACCATGTTTGCAAGCCCTCCACTCAAGCCAGTGGTGTCAACCCTCAGCATTCCGAGCTTCCCCTCCATGCCTGGGGACGGCCCAGAGTGCCACCCGTGACCCTCCGGATGTGCCCACCCACGTCCCAGGCTGTCACCCTGTAGGTAAGAGCCACCCATAGCTACTGGAAGTCTCTGGAAGCTCACTGGGGGAAGCAAGGGATCCTGCTGCCCCTTAGCCCTGGGGTCTGGAATCCCACCCTCTTTCTGCTGTTTCCAGTCTCCCTCTGCCCCGCATGGCACGTGGTCCCTCCAGGAAAGGCTTGAGACCAGCCCGAACCAAGCGCCTGAGCTGCCCGTCTCCCATGCCGCTCAGAATGCCAGGCTGCACAGCACAGACGAAGCACCCCGGCTTGCTTTGAAAACGTCTGGGGAGCTTTTGATCCCCTACAAAAAAAAAAAGGCATTTATTATCAGAGACTGTTTGTCCCAGGTTTTAGTGTCCTCAAGAGACAAAGTCAGCTCTCTGCAGTTGAAGGAGCTTCAAAATAGAAAATTGGGGGGGGGCAGGCGATGGACAGAAAACAGCCATCTGTCACTCAGGAGGGAGGGGGACCGGAAACCTCCATGGTGGCTTCAGGGACCTGGGGTCCATCACAGTCCCACCTGTCCACCCAGCTCCTGCCAAGAGGCAGGAAGAGGTGTGTGGAGCCCAGGGGGACCCAGCCATCCCTCCTCCTCCGGTGGCCATGGGTGTCTGTCTGTCTGTGGTCTCCTGTCCCTGCTGCACACACACACACCTTTCATCCATAAAGACGTCCCCTGTGCACAGTTGTATTACTGATACTCTGCACACCCCACAGCTCCCCAGAGAAATCCCCGAGGCCAGTGACTAGAGTCTAGCAACCTTTCCTTGGTAGAAGACAGGGCTTTCATACCCGTTACTTCATGTGAGCCTCACACTGTAAAATAAAGGGAAATCGAGTACCCAGGTGTGGTGGTGCATGCTGGAATCCTAGTACTTAGGAAACTGAGACAGTAGGATTGCAGATTCGAGACTAGCCTCAGCAAATTAGTGAGACCCTATTTCAAAAATAAAATAGGGTGAGGGTATAGTTTAAAGGTTGAATGCCCCTAGGTTCAATCCCCAGTAGCAAAATCAAAACAAAACAAAAAAGGGAAACTGAGGCATTTAGAACCAAGCACTTGGGTACAATTCCCACTTTGTGGGTCCTCAGGGTGACCTGGGCTATGTTCCTGGTGTCCTCAGCCTTCCTCCAAGTGCTCTTGGAAAATTGATTGAGATAATGTATGTAGAGTAACCAGTTTATGGCCCGCCATGTTCTAAAAGCTCAAAAACAATGGCGATAATCAGGCAGGGTAAGTATGCTACCACTATCGAAGATGAAGAAACGCAAGCCGAGGGAGGGTGGGTGACAATCCCAAGGTCACAGAGCCCAGACCAGGACCCGGCGCCCCACATCCCCAGCCACCCTGTGGTTGGACCTTGCCAGCCCCCATCTGTGAAGCAGGGATAGGGGTGAGGTAACTATCAGTGGGGACAAATGAGGGTGATGTGGGTAGAGGTGGAGGGACCAAGTGTCGGGGTTGGAATCTCAGTTCTCCACCCAGGGACTTTGTGACCTCTTGGAAATGATGGACATCTGGTGCCTCGGTCCTCCCATCTGTAAACTGGAGCTAAGATGGACCTACCCAGAGGTTCCTTGGGAGGCTCAGAAGGGTTAGGAGTCAGTAGACATCCCACTGCCTGGGCTCAGAGATCTAGGCTAAGCAGCACAGGGCAGGTTTCCGGAGAGGGCAGAAGGTGGCCCAGAGCACCCTCCCTACCCATCCCGACCTTGAAGAGGGCTCAGGAGCATGAAGACGGGCCCTCTGAGTCACTGACCAGACAGGCTGGGACTGGAGGCCAGGCCTCCACGCCCCGCAGCCTCCAGCCGGGATTACCCAAAACCCAAAACCTGCCCCTTTCGCGGGCTAAGCGGAATGTCGGGCACATGGGCCAAGCTCTTGGGTAAGTCGGTTTTGAGCAATTCTCTAAAGGAGTGCGGAGTCCCCAAGGGGTACATGTCAGCATGTCAGTACATCCTCTGGGTTTGATCTCTGTTTTAAAGACATTCATTAATCAGCCTGCTCTTTATTTTTAGACAACTCATGCCTAGCAATCTGCCAAGCTCTGGCCCTTCCCCAAGACTGGACTTTATTCTCTGATCTTTTTAAAGCTATCTTTCTTTCTTCTTTTTTTGTGCAGTGCTGGGGATTGAACTCAGGGTCTTGCACATGCTAGGCAAGGGCTCTACCACTGAGCCGCATCCCAGCTCCTGAAGCACTTTCTTAATGTTCCCTTTAGGAGGGAGAAATAAAGAAGTTATTTCTCAGCCTATCAGCAGCTTGCAAGCTATGGACAATCAGGGCTTGCTTTTTTGCTAAATTAATACAAGACCCGTTGTCCTGATAACAGTGTGTCTATCCCTCTCTACTTTGGGACTTTTTACTCTGTTTTATGATTGCATCTTTAGAAATCAGCTTCCTCTATCAGATTGGGAATGAGCATGGTCTTTCTTTTCTTATTTATTTATTTATTTATTTATTTGGTACTGGAGATTGAATCAAGGGACATTTTACCTCCAAGCTACACTCCCCCCCCCCCAAGCCCTTTTTAATTTTTATCTTGAAACAGGGTCTCATTAAGTTACTGAGGGTCTCACTATGTTGCTGAGGCTGGCCTCAAACCTGCAATCCTCTTGTCTCAGCCTCCCAGGTACTGGGATTCCAGGTGTACGCCACCACGCCCGGTTTGAGCATGGTCTTTCTTTCTTGCCGCTGTCATGATTTCTTTTTTAGGGTCCCCAGCATCTAACACAGTGTCTGGCGCCACGGGTCTCCATAAGTATTTGTTGTGTGAGCTCTCATTCCCCCCCCCCTTTTCCCTTCGGCAAGGCATGTGCACATTAGGGGTAGACTGTGGGAGATGGAGTGCGTGCCAGCCCAACTTTACTCTCTTGTCTGCCTTCCTGGAACACAGAAATCCTCTTCATAGTAAAGACCCACCTCATGTGGTTCGGACAAGGTGAACCTTGTTCATGTGTCAGATGTGTGACCCAGACCTGGGCAGAGTCCCCGATCTCTGAACACAGTTGGTTCAGGCGTGGACCCAGGCACTGACAGCCAACCAGAGCAGCTCCAAGAGACTGAAAGCCAGCACAGCCTGGGCTTCTTCATCTGTGCTGGCCCACACCATAGCCACTCAGCACATGTAGCTATTTAAAAATTTTAGGCAGGGCGTGGTGGCGCACGCTTGTAATCCCAGCACTTTGGGAGGTGGAGACCGGAGGATCCGGGTTCGCGGCCAGCCTCAGCTCTCTTGCTTGCTCTCTCTCTCCCTGTCTCTCTCTCTCTCTCTCTCTCTCTCTCTCTCTCTCTCTACTTAGTGAGGCCCTCCGCAACTTCGTGAGACCCGGTTTCAAAATAAAGTATAAAAAATAGGGCCGGGGGCGTAGCGCGGAGGTAGAACGCCCCCGCGTTCCATCCCTGGTACTGCAAAAAAAAAATTTTTTTTTTCCAGTACTGGGGATTGAACCCAGGGACATTCTAACTCTGAGCTACACACCCAGTCCTTTTTTTTTAATTGTTTTTTCAAAACAGGGCCTTGCTAAGTTGTTGAAGCTAGCCTCGAACCTGCACCCCTCCTGTCTCAGCCTCCCCAGTACTGGGATTACAGGTGTGTGCCACACCTGGCTTAAATCTAAAGTTAAATTAATGAAAATAATCTGGGCATGGTGACACACGCTTGTAATCCCAGTACTTGGGAGGCTGAGACAGGAGGATCTGGGTTCGCAACCAGCCTCAGCCACTTAGTGAGGCCCTCTGCAACTTAGTGAGACCCTGTATCAAAATAAAGAATACAAAATAGGGCTGGGGATGTAGCTTGGAGGTAGAATATCCCTGGGTTCAATCCCCAGTACCGCAAAAAAAAAAGAAAAAATTAATTAAAATAAATAAAATTAAAATTTCACTTCCTTAATCACATCGGTCATGTTTTGAATGTTCAATAGCCACACACAGCCAGTAGCTACTGTATTGTACAGCACAAATAGAGAAGAGATCAATTGCAACAGGAAGTGGTGTTGGACCCCACAGACACAGATACTGCCACGCCCAAACCAAACCACAATAGATTTCTTTTCTTCTTCTCTTCTTTCCTTAATTCTTCCTTTCTTTCTTTTCTTGTCTTTCTTTCTTTCCTTCTTTTTTTTTTTGCTTGTTTGAGTTGAGTTTCTATCATATAGAACTTGATCAATATAATATAGGACAATATACTTCATCACATACCCAGGGGCTGAAGTTCTTCCAAAAGAGATCATTGATCCACCTACACAGTCATTCAGAGGAGCGCCCATCAGTGATGGATCATGGAATTCCAGATCTAACAGGATCAGCTGGCTCATCCTCCCACCTCCGATACCTCATCCTGCCTTCTAGCTAACTAGATAGATGCATAGAGAGATGGATGGATACATAGATACATAGATAAGATCTCACCTGGAACAATAATCTTCTACGTTTCCTATTCAATTGACTTTATTCTCACCCAACAATCAAGTTGTTCCTATTGGCACATGGCCCTCCGTGCCTTTGATGGGTACACTGGCAAGGATCCAGGCTCACCTGGGCTATCTTCATGAGAGGGACTTACTTTAAGGAACTTGGGTTTGAGAGAAAGATAACTCCCACAAGAACTCTAGGACAAGCCGGGCGTGGTGGCGCACGCTTGTAATCCCAGTACTTGGGAGGCTGAGACAGGAGGATCGCAGGTTCACGGCCAACCTCAGCAAGTAATGAGACTCTCATCAACCTAGCGAGACTCTGTTTCAAAATTAAAATAAAATATATAGGGCTGGGGGTGTAGCTCAAAGGTAGAATGCCCCTGGGTAAAAACACCTAGGACAGGCTTAAAGCAGAAAATAAAAAGAGGGTCAGGACCAGAGACAACATAAGCAGCCGATTTGTCTTGCATCTTCTGTAGCTTTTGATTATTAATGTGGTTCTAGCCCTACTACTAACTCCTTGACTCTCAATTTCTCTATCTCCAGTTCAAATTCTAAAGAAAGTGAAAATTGGGAACCTAATTGAGCCACCACCACCCATGTTGGGGAAATTCTAGGCCAGACCTCCCATAGGGTAGCAGTCAGCCAATGAACTGGCTGTTCTTGAGTCACATGCTTTCCTCTGGTCCAATCAGCAGAGGGGAAGAGATCACGTGATGTCAGAATAATGACAAGTCTGATCTCTCATCAGAGCCTGTGCATAAGGTAGTCATTCTAAATTCATCGTGCTAGAAAAGTGTCAAAGCCACTGGGCGTGGTGGCACATGCTTGTAATCCCAGTACTTGGGAAGCTGAGACAGGAGGATTGCAGGTTCGAGGTCAGCCTCTGCAACTTAGTGAGACCCTGTTGCAGAATAAAAAATAAAATCAGGCTGGGGGCATAGCTTAGAGGTAGAATGGCCCTGGGTTCAATCCCTAACACAAAAAAAAAGAAGGAAGGAAGGAAGGAAGGAAGGAAGGAAGAAAGGAAGGAAGGAAGGAAAAGTGTCAATAGTATCAAGTTAAATGTGCAGGAAGTGAGGCCGGACTGGGTTCAAAATTAGTTTTTTGTTTTTTGGGTCTTTTTTGTTGTTGTTGTTGTTTTGGAACTGGGGATCGAACCCAGGGCGCTGCACTTGAAAGGCAAGCGCTTTTGCCACTGAGCTACATCTCAGCCCCGCAAAATTAGTTCTTCTGTTCATTAACAGTGACCTTGAGCAAGGCATTTCAACTCTCATCTGTCAAATGGAAGCAATAATAATTCCTGCCTCCCTAGGTTGATGAGCAAAGAGCCTATTTGCAGCAAAGACACAGACTCCAATAGCTACTATTCTCCCCCCCCCCTTATTTTTTCCTTTCACTGGTTAATTGATTGATTGACTGATGGTACTGGGGGATCAAACCTGGGGCCTTGCACATGCTAGGCCACTGAGCCCTCTTATTGCTGTGTCCTGGATTATATCGTTAGACTGTTCAAAATACCAAGAAAGTTGGCCAAACGGGGAAAAATTGTGCCAAGAAGCCAGACAGCTTTTTTGTTTTTTTGGTCCCCTTTCTCAGTCACTTACTAATTATACCTGAACCTTCTCATCTGAGAATATAACTATTTTACCTGACCGAAGACAGAAGGGGTAGACCAGATGGTCTCACCCGGATCCATCAAAGTTGAATCAAAGATTTCTCTGTTTTAATTAAGGCCATTTCTTCCTGTTTGATCTCCCAAGGGCGGAGAACAACATCATGAGCTCTCCCCATTAAACAAAGAAGAAAGTCATTCTTGTTCTAACCATATCAAAGCTCTCCTGTGCTCGTCATTGGTAAAGGTCAACAGTCCTACCCAAAGACCCTGCTGCCACGGCCTGCTCGCAGGTCACCTGCAGCACCAGCATTCATCCACACACAGGCCCTGATCCTGCTTCATGCCAATCACCCTGGCTACAACCCACTGGACCAGGAACAGACACCTGGCCCGGTCTGGCCCAGTCCAGCTCTCTCTCTCTCAGGAATTGCGACCTAGAGAGTCTCTCTCAGCAGAAACCAGAACTGTAATGCACACACTCCTAAGCGAGGGGACATCTGGAACCACCATGGGAAGTAGAAAAGGCCAGTCTATAAAGAGGAGAGAGCCGGGCATGGTGGCGCACGCTTGTAATCCCAGTACTTGGGAGGCTGACACCGGAGGATCGCAGGTTCGCGGCCAGCTTCAGCTGCTTAGTGAGGCCCTCCACAACTTAGTGAGACCCTGTTTCAAAATAAAGAATAAAAAATAGGGCTGGGGACATAGCTCGGAGGTAGAATGCCCCTGGGTTCCATCCCCAGTACTGCAAAAAAAAAAAAAAAAAGAGAGAGAGAGAGGAGAGAATGAAATTGTTGTCCAAGGAAACCAGAGTAGACAAGAGAGAAGGCGAGCCTCCTCGTGGGTGCGTTCAGGCCCTTTCTGAGGCATGACAGACGTGGCAGATTGGATTTTTCCAGAACGTGGATCGCATTTCCCATCCCTGGTGCTCTTCCAGAACACTGGCACTCCATCGCGAGGTAGAGTCTGTGTCCCCTCCCCTCAAACCGTGTGAGCCGGTGTGACTGCCTCTGCTACTCGAATGTAGCAGGAGTGACACAGTCAGTTCTGAGCTAGGGCAGACGTGGCGATGTGGCTTTCACACAGTGCTCTCTTGAAACACAGTCACCACACTTGAGGACGTGCAGGACACAGGGAGAGGCCCAGGTGGACAGGAACAGAGACCTCCAAGACTCGGCTCCAGTGAGCAGCCAGCACCCACCTGCCAGTCCTGTGAGTGCCGCCTTGACAGGAGATCCTCCAGTCCCCAGACACCCAACCCAGCTGACACCACAGGACCAGAGAGGGGACTTCCCCACTGAGCCCATGGACATTGCAGGCTTGGGAGCAATAAATGATTGTTGTTATTTAAAACCACTATGTTAGGGCCAGGCGTGGTGGTGTGTGCCTGTAATCCCAGTACTTGGGAGGCTGAGACTGGAGGATCTCAGGTTTGAGGCCAGCCTCAGCAACTTAGCAAGGCCCTCAGCAATTTAGCGAGAGCCTGTTTCAAAATTAAAAAGGGCTGGGGGTGTAGCTTGGAGGTAGAATGCCTCTGGGTTCAATCCCCAGTACCAATAATAAATAAATAAATAAA
>PVJS01019519.1:0-33634 GCA_004027185.1 Glis glis | reverse complement strand
AAAAAAAAAAAAAAAAAAGGACACATTATAGATTGGGATCTCCAAATATCCTTGTTCCGTGGATGGACTCTTTTGGAATCCAACCAATGTCATTTGGAAATACAAGTACAAATACGTAGGGTAAAAGAAATATGTGGTAATTTGATTACCTGATGGACCGACTTTGTGAAGCATGAGATGCACCAATTTTTACAGGATAAAAACAGTGAAGGCATATTGGGAATTTAAACATGAAAGATGGCATGAAAATGGTTCTGATTCTGTCAAAGCTTCTTGAAGATGCTCTTTTTCTCTCTTTGTATAAACAGGTCTTCCAAAAGGGTACAGAGAAACAGGACCTGCCTTGCAGGATTATTGCTAGGATTAAATGAAATCAAATTCATACAGCACCCAGGCCTGTCCTGTCAGAAGGGGACTCTTAGTGACGTCTCTTTCCCTTTCCTTTTGAGAGATGAATAGCCGTATCTCCAATGACTGACCACAGTCTTCTGGTCTCTGCATTCTGCTGGACATGGGGTTAGGGTCAGTTTGGGGGGGGTTAATGGGGAGTTGCCCTGATTCCAGTTGCTTCAAAAAGATTTTGAAAAGTACCCTACAGGATAAGGTTCAAATGATTGTTTATTTCATTTCCAGTGGTTCCCACAATGCTGAGAATTAAAGCCAAAACCCTAACCAGAGCCCCAAAGGCCTTAGGAGTCTAGTGCCCTCAAGATCCCTCTCCTCTCCTGTTTCTCTTCACCTCCTGTTCTTGCTGTATGGAAGGAGAACAAAGATAATGCTCAAGAAGTATTTGTTAAATGACTTATCTTCACAATCCCTATCTGGGAGCAATTAGTAGTGATGGAATAGTTTATTAAAGCTTAAATTCTGATTATTTTATAGAGCTGCACCCAACGCAGGCAGAGCTTGAAAAAGTTAATACAATCCAGGCATGGTGGTGCACACCTGTAATCCCAGTACATGGGAGACTGAGACAGGAGGATTGCAGAATCAAAGCCAGCCTCAGCAACTTAGCAAGGTCCTCAGCAACTTAGCCAGGCCTTGTTTCAAAATAAAAATAATAATACAAAAAGGGCTGGGGGTGTAGTTCAGAGGTGTAATGCCCCTGTGTTCAATCCTCAGTACCAAAAACAGACAAACAAAAACAAAAAACCCAAACAAGCAAACAAAAAGTTAATACATTAACATATTACTGGTTGGTATAATGGATAATTGTTTTTGGTTGCAATTGGCGATACATGCCAAGAACCATAAGAAAGATTATATTTTTTGACCTAGTAATGTCACTCACAGAAATTAAACCTAAAGGAAAAAAGCAACTGAAGTAAAAAACCATATTAGTGAAGATATTTTTTGCAGAATTACATGTTACAGTATTGCAACATTTGATTGGTTCAACAAAATGATGGTTTGTCCATTTGATGGAATGTTATGAATAATTTTATACAATAGTTATAAGGATATGAGTGAAATTTATTTACAAATAATGTTAAAAGTAATATTAAGTAATATTTACACTATGATAATACTTATATGAATGTGAATTTATATGAACAGGAATAGTAGGGACATATATAAAACAAAAATTACCGCATTGCATAAAGTTATGCTAATTGAAAACCAATCATATGCTCATTGTTTTTATCTAATTCAAATATATCTTTAAAAAGAAACAAAACAATAAATTTGTAGTAAAATTTTTTTTGTTAGAAACTAATTTTAACTTTTCTGATAGAGATTTGGAAAAACAATCTTGCTTCTTCCCATGAATGTGAAAGTGAGGAGAGTTGTTATTTTTCTTCATATGGGAAATGATGCTGCATCTCCTTTAGTTCTCTCCGTGTCTTTCTCTATCCTTTCCCTTCAATCACAACTATCCTTTCCTCAAACTTCACCTGTAATTGCTCATTATTCATTGAATTCTCCAAAGCTATTGTTCAAGAAGCTTGAAACCCTCTTCAGGTACTACTCTGTTGATTTATAATAGGAGATAAAATAAATCATGAATACTCATCTATCTATCCGTCATCCATCCATCCATCCATCCAATTAACAAAGAGACTAGGATTCCCTAATCCCTCAATGATCATTTGGAATTTAAGGTGCTCATTTGAGACTCAAGTGTATTTTTCAGAGACATTAGCTAGGAGAATGGCAGTGATCTGTTTCTTCTTATCTTATTTTTGTTTAAAATATGAGCATTTATTCTGGCCACAATCTCTGGGTGGAGCATTTGTCCAGTTCAACTTTCTTGCTCATTATACCATGAGTTGATGGCTAGCTGAAGTGCCTCTATTGCACTGGAGTCCGGCTTTAGCATTTTCCAATATCTGGCAAAAATATCCATTCACATAAACAGAAACTCCATAAGAGCTACATGTGGAAGTTCTGAGGTAATGTCTCCTTTCTCAAAAAAGCTTCAATTCGGAATTTTCCAGAGTGACCCACGAAGCAGCTGGTTTTATGTCTGAGATTCTCCATTCCCATTGGAGAGCAGACAGGGGAAATTTTGAATGGCTGCCATATTCCAATCAATGCAAGATTTCTAGTTTCTGGTTCACAAAAGGAGACCTAATCACACATGGAAGGGAAAATAATAGAAGTGCTCTAGTATAAGTGGGTGGTGAAGTATAAATTGGAGTAGCATTTCATGACTGACTACAATGCCTTAGATCTATATCCATGATTTTTAATATCATATTACATTCTCAAAATAGTCTTGTGATTTCTCAGGTGCTATTATACAAGCCAAAAAATTTAAAAAGAATGCAAAAACTTTGTGATTGTTAATTTTATGTGACAACTTGACTGGATTACGGGATGCCTAGATAGTTGGCAAAGCTTTATTTCTGGTATGTACATGAAGACATTTCCAGAAGAGACTGGTATTTGAATCAGTGGAAGGAATAAGGAAGATCTGCACTCACCAATGTGGACAGGCATCCGATCCACTGAGGGCCTGGATAAAGCAAAACAAAAAAGCAGAGGAAAGGTAAATTAGCTCTCTCCTCTGGAGTTAGGGCATCCATCTTCTCCTGCCTTTGGACATTAAAACCCCCTCCTCTTAGGCCTTTGGACTCAGGAAGTTAACACCAGCAGCCCCCAGATTCTCAGGCCTTCTCCCTCAGACTGAGGGTTTTACCATTGGCGCCTCTGGTGCTTAGAGCTTTGGACTCAGACTGAATTATACTGCTGGCTTCTTTGGTTCTCTAACTTTCAGAAAGCATATAGTGGAACTTCTTAGCCTCAATAACCATGTGAGCCAATTCCCATAATAAGTCTATCCATCTATCCATCCATCCTTCCATCCATCCATCCATCTATCTCCCAATGGTTATGCTTCTCTGAAGAAACCTGACTAATGCAAACTTGGAACAAAAACAAGATCACCTGGAAAGCAAGTGATAGAGCCCCTCGTCCTGCTGAGAAAATGGTTCATAATGGTGATTCTCTATGCAAGTGATAGAGCCCCTCGTCCTGCTGAGAAAATGGTTCATAATGGTGATTCTCTATGCAAGTGATAGAGCCCCTCGTCCTGCTGAGAAAATGGTTCATAATGGTGATTCTCTATGCAAGTCCCAGGCAATGTTTTTTGACATCAAGAATGAATATGGGATAGAGTGAATAGGTAGAAAACGAAGAGATGTTTTATGGAAAATTAGGCTAGTTCATGCACATCATTTTATTCTATCATTTTTATGTTACTCCTAAATAGATATTGTAAGTCTATTTTGTTGAAGCTTTTGATTCTGACTGTTGATTCCACTGGAAGTATTAATTTCCATCTTCTTGGAGAACATTTTTCCCTGGCAGCTAAAGCCTCTTTTGTCAAGTTACACATCAGGCATGCTGGAAGCATTAGAGAAATAATGATGTTGAGAGCTCCCTATCCAATGACTGATGGAAGATGGTAGATGACTACTCCAGCTCTTTCACCCAGAGTGAGGGAGGTATACGTCAAGTGCAGGAGATGAGCATCGAGCCTGTGAGCAGGAGAGCTCAATAAAACTGCATATCACTTCTATAAGGATGTCTCCCAGTTTATATGCTGAGAGTTGAATTATGTCTTTTCTGGTACCACATCTTAAGATAGATGACAGTTTGGAAAATGACACCCAATGGGCAAATATGATCTTCTGCCTGTTTGTTTTTGTGGCCTGCAACCTGAAATCTAAGAATGCTTTTTACATTTTAAAATAGTTGTTATATAAGTATGCTAAGATATATAAATTGTCATATAAGTTATGTAAGTTGTTAGGTATACATAACTTATATATGTTATATGAGTTATTATATGAGTATCCTGAATATTAAGTTCTGGTCCATAAAGCCTCAAATATTTACTATCTGGTCTTTATAGACAGTTTGCAAATCTCTGTGTGAGGCACTACTACTTGGATATCCTACAGTTCTTAAATCCTGTATTTATATTAACCATGTCAGTCATGATGATAGACCCATTCAAACCGTGGGACCAGTGAGGGCACTTATCCAAGGGGTGTTACCCCACAAGATATAAGCAACTCATGAGATGAGATAAAAACATAGTCATGCCCAATCAGTTGTTGTCTCTGGAATTTAAAATAGGTAGCATGGAGGCGATCAGATAATTATCAGGAACATTGGCATTTTTACAGTGATATATAGATAAAAGTCATGAAGTAGAATCAGGTTTGGGATACACTGAGCAGGGGAACAAGGTCTGAGTACAGAGTCAGAATTATGAGAGAACAGGTCGAGCAAATATTATGAGGAAGCTGAAACCTTGAAAACCAAGAGCAAATAGCTTCGAGACAGGGCGTAGACATAAAAAGACCACAATCCAAATACCCGAGTCAGTTCCATTGCCCACTGTGAATCCCCTTTAGATAGTTATGCATTAGTCTTCATTTCTACTCCATAACTAAATATCCAAATTTATTAAATAAAACTTGACAATTATTAATTTACAACACTTAGAATGTAGCACTATATTAGCATGCTTTTGCTTTTTCATCCCATGCTGCAATGGAATAACTTTTGATTCATTTTTATGTTGCAACAGCCTCTTCTTTCCTCCTCCTCCTCCTCCTTTTCTTTTTTTTTTTTATAGTACTTGCAATAGAACCCAGGGGCTCTCTACCACTGAGCTACACTCCCAGACCTTTTTTTTTTGTTTTTTGAGACAGGGTCTCATTAAGTTGCCCAGGCTAGCCTTGAACTTGCCAACTTCCTTCCTCAGCATTAAGAGTTGCTGGGATTACAGGTGTGCGCCACTGTGCCTGGCATAATTTAATTCTTATATTGTTAGGTAGCTCTCAATTAGTTTGCACCTGGACTTCCCAATTGAATTAGAAGATTCAGAGGTCAAAAATAATGATGGGGACATTTTTCTACCTTTATTTTCACAAATTCTAATGTAGTTATTAAATGCTCAATGAGTATTTGCTGATAGACTCATCAATACATTTTAAGGCATTCTTCTTTTGTTTTGCAAGAGGACGTGCAGAATATATTTATATCACAGCAGTATCTTCGGTAGAGTATTGGATTTTTCACCCATACATATATATCTCTACCTCCACTAGTTTTTCCCTAAGATATAATCTATGTGCAGTATTTGGTGACTTTGCTCATCCTTTTTCATCCCCCTGGTGAATTGTTTCATCTTTCAAGGTCTATAAATTGTCTCTGGGATACAGTTTTGGACAATTACATTCACTTCGATTCCCAGCACTGGCATTACAAATGGATCTCTAAAAATACTCCATCATCCCATGAAATAATAGGTCATATATCAGTCAGATGTAAAATGTTTTGTTCTGGGGAATCAATACATACAACAACGATTTTTAATATGACAAGTCTCTTATTACTCAACATGTACCTTCTAAAAGTGAGTTACCTTTAGACACCACCATCATAAAATGTTTTAGTGTGATCTAATGGTATTCTTGGAGCAAAATGGTGTGGTGTGGTAGACTATTTGTAAAATGAACTCAGAAAGCAGAGTCAATCCACAAGAAAATGCACAAGTATTTTTGTGGTACTTTGGTCACAGTCCGGGGGTATGGGGTCTTTTCTGGTAGCCTTCCTAGGTCCCGTAGGACTTGATTTTGCATGTGTCAGGGATCACTGCTGCTCCCTGTGTTCATTCTTGTTGTCACACATTTATTTTATCTGATATTTCTTGGGTACATCCAGTGAAAAACTAATCACTCAAATGAACAGTTGCTGTTTATAGAATCCACACGTTGTTATTTAATCCAGATTACTGCACAAGTGTGGAATGCTGTTAATGTTTAGTTTTAATCAGAATTTTAACACTTGTAGAGAGCAAATGCATCGGTGGGGTTTCCAGTTTTACATTAGGCAAAGTTCTAATAGAAATGGAAACTTTTTGAGCTATGTCTATTGCATTGAAATTTTATTGTGTCCGTTATATACTGAGGTCCCAAGAGACAGGGAATTGGACCCATGTGAAGGGCCAAAGTCAGTTTTCCACAAAGGGATTTCTACAAAGTCTTTGGCTGGTTCTGCCATCGTTCAGTACTCTGAGTTACTTAGCTGTGTGCTTATTGTGGCATAAATTCCTCTTCTAAATAGGAAGCTGAATATATCTGTGATTGGATCATTTATAGGACTAATTTTCATCTTTCAAAGAACATATCACCATTTAAATGGCTCAAGCCCTTTAAATATGGCAAGAAAGACAACCAAAATAAAGATGTGTTAAAAAGCTGGGGGTGGTGGTACATGCTTGTAATCCTAGTACTTGGGAGGCTGAGACATGAGGATCACAGGTTTGAGGGTTAGCCTATGCACTTAGCAAGGTCCTCTACAACTTAGCAAGACCCTGCTTCAAGAAAAAAGAGCATTGAAACTAAAATATAATCATATATTTAAAAATATGATCATATATTCATATATTCATTGTATAACCAATATAATCTTTTGCTTTTGTTTAGTTATGATGTCTCATACTACCAATACTTTTATCTTTGTATTTATCTATAGCTTGTGTAATTTTACTAGGTAGAAATGTATTTGGACCCAAGTGTTATGGTATGGATATAAAATGTTCCTAGAGAAGCTCATATGTTAGACAGTGTAGGCAGGTCCAGAGGTAGAATATGGCTGGAGGAGGTGGATCCCTGGGGAGCATGTTCTTAGGGACTGTATCTGTCCCTGGGCTGACTGGCTTGCTCGTTCTCTCTCTCTCTCTCTCTCTCTCTCTCTCTCTCCTTCTTGACCATCATGAAGTGAAAGCAGCTTTTCCTTCCCACCATGCATTAAAGCCCTGCTGCTGAGCAGTTTCTGCCTTGGGGCTGGCAACCATAGGCTGAAACCTTTGAAAACTCTAAAACTGTGAGCCAATAAACCTTTCTTCCTCTAAGCTGTGCATGTCCAGTATTTTGGTCATAGCTACGAAAATGCTGACCAAAACACCAAGTAACAGAAAATGCCTAATAGTGGGACTTTCTCATATAACAAGAGGCATGGAGATGGTACTAGGTCGGTGGTTTAATTATGCCTACTTTTAACTATGATTTACTCAGGCTTAGGTAGAGACTGCAGCTCCAGGCATCATTTCCATATTCATGTTAAAATTGTAAAAAAAAGACAGCCCAAACTCTCCTTTTATCAGGAAGACAAAAGATTTTCTGTAGGCCCCAGAAGACATCTTCATATTTTACAGGCTAAAATTTGGCCCACGTAGTGGCAAGGAAAATAGAAAATAAGATGATACTGACTGGGTTAGACCAACAATGCTTAATCACCTAGGGGTGACCACATCACCACTCAGAACAAAATTCAGGTTTTGTTGGCAGAAGGAAGGTGTTCTGGGACTGATAGGTGTGTAACTATGTCTGCTAAAATAGCCTTCAAGTCTCTTCTTCTTTAATCCCATTGGTTTCCTCCATCTTTGCTTCTCCTTCTTGCTCTTGTTTATCGGACCTGTCCAGTAAATTTCTCAGTGCATTTTAAAGTCATATGCAAGCCACATTAAGGCTGAATTAACTATTTTTAAGATTATACAAATTAAAGAGCGGGAGAGGAATTCATAAAATAAGTGACCTTAAGAGCAGGAGCTTTGGAGTCAGTAGTAAAATCATTTTTGATTCCTGGCTCACTCCTTGTCTCTTGTTGCAAGAGTGATTTAGATTCGGACTTCTTGAATCTGAGTTTTAGTGTTTTAAAATGAGAGCAATAATAAAAATGTTCAATTCAGGAAGTGGTATTGAGGACTAAATGCATATCAAATGTTTGCTAAATTGCCTTGCCATGGCAAAGCAGAAATAATAATGATAAGAAATGATAATAAAAATAATTAATATTTATCAATTGAATCTGCCATTCAGATTCTGTGTGAAGTTCTTTACATGCTTAATTCATTGAATGCTGATGTGGACCATATGAGTTATATTATCTTCCCATTTTAGAGGCGAGAAAAACACTATTTAGAAAGACTACATAACTGCCAGAGTTTAAAACCTAGTAAGTACTGTAACAAGAACGGAAACCCAGGTCTGTGCCATCCTAGCCTCCTATGCTGATCTCCAGCGATATTCTGTTTCTACTTGTCATTCTTTACTAATTACTTCATGTATTAATGTTTGTTCAATAAATGGATTCACAAAATAAAGCCTAGGTGGAGAGTTGCTAATGGAAGATGCTCCTTACTGCTCTCTATTTTACTAAAGCTACGGGACCATCACATGTTGCTTTTATTTTTACAAGACTCAAGAGGGAAGACACAAATGAGCCCATCTCTAATTAGGTCATCTATTTTCTAAGGCAAGCTTGATTCTCCAGGTTATCCTTTCCCATTTTAATTTCAAAACATAGGCAACATGTGTTCTTATTAATTATATAACAATATAAAAAAAAACAGGTGTAGAACCAGAAAAACCATGCCCTATACTTTGTTCAGCTCTTTCTGGGGATTCTATGCTTTCTCACTGATCCTGTGATCACCTCCCTTAAAATATCCAACAATTTTTCTGTGCACTCATCCACCTGAAAGGAAAGGAGAGGGCTAATTAGGATGGCAACCGTTATCACCAACTGTGCTTCCACAGAAGCTTATCAAATTCCACTTATTGAAGGAAGAATTAAGAAATGAAAATATTAAAGGGTTTGTGATACTGCTATGGAATCCATACTTTTGGTGTTTATAATGTATAGAAATAACAGATGGTAGAGCCCCGTCTGGCTCTATCAAGTTCGCCATACAGACAGGTCCCCGCTCCACAGACCCATGAGCTTTTCCCATGAACACCTAAAATCAAACATGTCTCAAACCAAACCCATCACCATCCACCTTTCCCCCCAAACCCCCAAACAAATGGACTCTCTCTCCAGGATGCTCTTCTCTTTGATTGGCACTCCTATCCATTGCATTTCCCGTGTGAGGGATCTGGAAGCTCTTTCACCTCCTACATCTAACCAAGTGCAATTGACAATTCTCAAATTGCTGTTTCTGCCATTCACACGGCACTACCTTCGTTCAGACCATCAAACTTTACTAACTTCACTTGAATTACTGGAATGGCCTCTTGTCTCCAGTGTCAAGTGGCACTTCTCCCGCTATTCTCCGTCTCCAGAAAATAATGTTGGTTTAGACGAGCCTCATGATGTTGATCAGCTGTCAATCTTCAGGGATATCCCTTGACTTCAGGAAGAATTCCAAATTCCCTAGGGAGGATTCCACGCAAGAGAGGACTTCATCTCTGCTTACCTCTTCAACTTCTCCTCTCTCCTTGTCTCCTGAGGCATGTTCTAGTCAGGATGAATGCTGAATGTTTCTTCTAGAAAGTTCCGACCTCTATCACATCCAGTGGTTTGCACATGCTATTCTTGCAGCCTGAAAGTATCTACTTCCCTTGATAACCATTTTGCATGGGTACTTCTTTAGGTCCCAGCGTAGCAATTTCTTGCTCCAGGAAGCCTTCCGTGATTTCTATGACTGGGTTCAGTTCCCTTCATCTGGTCTTCCCCATCCCATAGAGCTTACTCACTCATCCTATTACCTCTTGGAAAGACTGTGGATTTATTAATCAAGTTGCATCTTTGTAGCCTAGCACACAATAGTCGCTCAACACACACTTACTGAAGAAATGACATGCTAATGGGAAGAAAAAAGCTGTGGGTGTTTGCAGAGGTACTTCGGGTATGATGTCTTGATTATCCTAATATTTTGAAATAAAGCATGTGGATATGAGTGTGTATGTGTAACACGCACACTCAACACACACACACGCGCGTTTAACATGAGATGTGAGTGAGTGGGGTTATTATTACTGACCATCTTTCCTTATCTAAGCTTGGATAGATCAATGAGGCTCATTCAGAGGCCAAAGGACTTAGTGAAACTTGTAGAGTTTGCAGTTCTCACACCCCCTGTGTAAGTTTTCTATTGCTATGTGACAAAATGAGTGACTTAAAACAAGACCTGTTCATTAGTTTGCGGTTCTATAGGTCAGAGTTTCAGTACACATCTGACTTCTCTGTCCAGGGTACCCTAAAACTGACATTCAGATGAATTCTCATCTTTAGGAGTCATTACAAAGAAATCCCTTTTCAAGCTCATTCCTTTTGATGAGAGAATTTAATTCCTAATGTCTGGAGAAGTTAGTTCCTGTTTCCCTGCTGACTGTCAGCTCTCAGCTTCGAGTGGCTTCTGAATCCCTTGCTAATCATTTACGTGCTTTGACCTTCTGATTTTTCTACTGCTAGCTTGATAAAATTCTCTGCTCGTAAAGGGCTCGTGTTTAGTTCAAGCCCATCTTCATATTCTCTTCATCTTAAAGTCAACTAATGTGGGACCTTAATGACATCCATGAAATCCCTTCACTGTAGTACCTACGTTAGTGTTTGGTTGAATAAAATGAGAGGTATGTGCACACCAGGGACCCGGAGTCATGAGAGTCTTTTTAAAACTTTTCCCACCACTACACCAACTTAGAAAAAAAAATGAAAACAAAATAGAATATCAACAGTGAGATTTGTTCATGAGAATTGGGTTTGGATGGAGGAAGACACTCTAATTTTTTAAAAGAAATCTAGCTTCCCAATAATGTCATGCTTAATGTTATGTGCTATGAAACTTGTCCAATGCTACATTAATAAATGTAAATTGGGGGCTCTTTTCAGTTTCTGCTTCAGATTTCATGACTTTGTTCACAGCCCCTAACTGGAACTTGACTCATGCTTTACCAATGTCCTCATGTTTCTTCATTTTCATTGCTATTCTCATTTTCCTATAGTTTTTATCATTACCATTTACTGAACACTTATTCCATACCATTGTAATAGGTATCTCATGCCACCTAATTTCTTCTATAACTCTTATCTAGTTATTAGTGTGCCTGGTTTATGACTATACTCAAGACCATTCAGCATGTAAGTAGCTGAGGCTCTGCTGGTCTGATCCTGTAGTCTATGTGTTTCATCTCAATATGATTCTTGTGTGTTTTGAGAATGTGATAAGAGAGATCCACTTAGGAGCATGTGTTGGAAAGATAAGGAGATAAGGATTAGAACTCAGCTCCTCACACTTCAGAGTTCATCCTTCAGCTGTGGTCCGGAACTGAAGAGAGAGGCCTGGCCTGTCTTCTGAGAAACTGGCTCCTACAGGCAAGCAGCATATCCCACATCTATTTCCTCTGACATTATGAGTTAATTGTGAACTAAGTGACCAAATCATCTTAATAAAATTGGCCTCTAAATAGCAAATTGTAAACTTGCATGAATCAGGATCATGTGTCCTGCACAACTTTTTTCCCTTCTCTTTTAATTGAGTTTCACTCTGACATTCTCAGTAAAATGTAACAATGGGATGCTCTGTTTCCAGGCTTAGTCAGACCCAGCTGCTATGAAAATAATATGTTTGAGAAAATTGACTTGACATTTGATGGCCTTACGATTCTTCTGACAGGATATAATCAACTCATTAGGGGGAAACAGAAGCCTTCCTTGTACAGCCATGTTACTCTGGGCATGACGGAATTCCCTCAGAGTGGGGTGGGTGAGCTCCCAGGGCAAATCGGGGCTTCATTGCTTGGGGGCTGGCAGTCAGAGTGACTGAATTTGCTTTCTTTTCCTCTGTCCGCAGTCCTTGATCTGATGAAAGGGAAACATTACTTTCTTAAGCCAACAATTTCTTTTTTCTTCTTCTTCTCTTCCTCTCCTGAAGACTTAATTTATGACAAGGGCTTGGGTTTTAAAAGATTCTCTCATCCTCCCTTCCACTCAGGAACAGCTGGGGCAGCTCTCTTGGGAGAGTGATTAGAAGCAGGAAGTAGCCATTGGGATTCCTGATTCCAGTTCCCAGGCCCATCCTGGGTCTTTTGTGAGACTCTCAAGGGCTCATCTCAATCTCTTTGCTTACTTCCCTGCTATAAAATTCCAGCTTCCAACCCTTGCTGCTTTGTCGGTGTTACTCCCCAACAGACATATGACACAAGAGGAAGAGAACTATCTTCAAAGTCTAAGTCCCAGCTCTCTAGGACCTAAGAAGTGATTAAACATCTTTAGGCCAGACTTTCACATGGGTAAAACGGGACCAATAATGGCAACCTTGGAAAGGCAATGTAGGTGTCAGATGAGAGCACATGCGTAAGATACCTAATGCAGTACTTAGCGTGTCTCTTAAATTCTATACTCGACACACTTACCTAGGATTTTCTGTAATTTAAGTCTTTCTATTCAATCATCAGTAAATATATGCTTGACATGTTTTTGAAAAATGTCTTTTTTTTTCAAGACAAGAGTCACATCCTGATATAGCATGTGTCCTGGTGTGCTAGAATTCTGGGAGAGAATTTGTTCGTCTTCATTCACTGGTAGGGCAGTCAGTGCCCCCATTCGTGCCCAGATCAGAAACATGCCCTACCTCAGGTCCTAGAAAATTTGGGTTGGCTTCTTTCCTCATGACCATCAGGGAGCGGGCACCTGCCATAGTGTGTTGTAAATCCTTTTCTCTTTCTAGAATAAAAGACATATAGAACTCTATGTAATATGAACAGTGAGCCTGTGTTTTGATATCCCAGAATATTAGGAAACTCTTAGAAGTAAATATTACTTCAATGAAAAAAATGTCTTGTAACAGAAAATATATTACATCTTACAGCGATGATGATTTATGCACATGCCATGAGTTTCAGTTAACAAATTTTATTCTTAAGGCCATCTCAATTATTTCGGTTCACTGTACTATAAGATGTACCAGAAAAGGGACTGGGTTTGTCTTGTTATCCCTGTGTTCCCAAGTATCTGAGAGTATCTAGCACATAGAAGGCACTCCCTACAGATTTTCTGAATGATTAAGTAATTAACTAAATGTTTTTCCAAATATTTTGTAGTCTCCATGCTTGGCTTCCTCCCAGGGATTGGGAAACTATGGGCTCTCACTGTCTGCTGTCTCTGTAAATTTGAAATGCAGCTTTGCCCATCCATGAAATGGTGCCCA
The DNA here is from genome assembly GCA_004027185.1 of Glis glis. Taxonomy (NCBI): domain Eukaryota; kingdom Metazoa; phylum Chordata; class Mammalia; order Rodentia; family Gliridae; genus Glis; species Glis glis. The sequence continues at coordinate 20,181 of PVJS01019519.1, read as the reverse complement.
CGTTGGCTTTTGCACTAGAACAGCGTAACTGAATAGGTGTGACAGAGACATGGGTTGCAAAATACAAAACCTTGACTCTCTAGCCTTTTGCAAAAATGTCTGTTGACCTCTGCCTTTTACTAGAGTATTTCAAAAATATAAATCTACTTATGTCACTATGCCAACTTAAAACCCTCAATGGCTCCCAATTCTCTTTCTTTATAAGAAGTCTAAGATTTTTTTATGATTTTCTGAGCCCTGTCATTCTCAGCACACTCATCCTTTGCTACTTGCTACTTTCCTCTTCCACCATGTGAGCTTTCAGCCTGTCAAAGGTGCCAGAACTTTTTATAAGCTATTGCTAGTACTGAGACCTTGTTCCTTCCCATTTTTACTTGATAACCTCTATTCATCCTTCTTAAATATGCTTCGACATTGTTTCTGCTGGAGTGCTTTCTCTGAAGTTTCCCAGCTAGGCTTGTTACTCCTTGTCCATCGTCCAATAGCTTCGTGGACTTTTCTTGTTCCAGTATGCTCAGCACTTTGCAAATAATGAAACCCAGGTTCGAAGAGATTATTTGATTTGACCAAGGTCATACGAGGAAGTGGAGAGGCTGGGCTTTGAATTGAAATCTGTCTGAATCTAATGCCGCTTTCTTTCTACTATACTTTGCTTCCGATTAATTAATACATAAAATAACAGGCGTAGCACGTGGAACCAGTACAGGATGGTATATAAGTTTAATACAACAAGGCATTGGAACTGTCCAATAAATGTATAATCTTGGCTAGAGAAATAGTAAAAGTGGTAGCAGCAAAAGGATTTTGTTGGTAAGTTATCTACTGTTCCATGACAGATTACTTCAATACCTAGAGACTTTAAAGAACAAACATGTATCATCTCCCAGTTGGATTATTTGGTTCCTTGGGCCCGGCATTTCTCATGATGCTGAAGTCTATCTAGTTGTCAACCAAAGCAGTGGTTTCATGTGAAGGCTTCATGGGGAGGCACCTGGTTCTGAGCTCAATCTCAGAATTGCTGCCAGGCCTCAGCTCTTTCCAAAGTGATTCTGTCCACAGAGCAATCTCACCCCACGGCAGCTGTATTCTCCAAGACAAGTGGCCTGAGAGGGTGAAGAACTCCACCATGGAAGTCACAGTCTTTTCATAACTTCATCAGAAGCGTGACATTATGCCATTTTAACATGTTTCATTCACTTAAAAGTGAGACAGTAGTGACATACATGCACACAGCACTTGAACTACATTATGATGTGAGATTATAAAGCACCAGTAAAAGTATTTTTAAAAAGACAATAGGCTCAGCCCACACTCAAGGAGAAGGAATCATATAAAGGGATAAATATAGTTGACTCCTCTTACCTGCAATCTGAAAATAATAAATAAAAACATCCAGAAATAGTGGGCACAGTGGCATGCACCTGCATTCCCAGTGTTTGGGAGGTTGAAGCAGGAGGATCACAGGTTCAAGGATAGCCTCAGTAACACAGCAAGACTCTCAGCAACCTAGTGTAACCCTGTTTCCAAACAAAAAATTAAAAAAAAAGGGTTGGGTGTATAGCTGGGAGGTAGAATTCCCCTGGGTTCAACCTCCGGTACCACACACACACAAAGAAAAATTCCAGAAATAAGCAACTCATAAGTTTGAAATTACATGCTTAGCATGATGAAATCTTGTGCCATCTTGTGTCAATCCCTCCAGGGATCCAGTAGCCCAGTGCTGTGTCACAATGCCTAAATCACTCACCTCATTTCATCTTAGCACACAGGCATTGCATCCTCTCACATCACAAGATAAAGGATTAGTACAGTGCAAGATATTCTAAGACAGAGACCACATTCACATCACTTTTTGGTTGTACACTGTTTAAATTTATTATTAGCTATTGTTGTTAATTTCTTACTCTGCCTAATTTATAAATTAAACTGTAGTAAAGCTATGTATATATAGGAAAAAACATCAGTGTGTATAGTTTTCATTACTATCCATGGTTTTAGGCATCCACAGGGAATCTGAATGTATCCCCTTTGGATAGGAGAGACTATTTATTCTACCAGGAAGTGGAGCCCATTGGTGTCCACCTTGGAGTCTGCTTGCTATGCTGATATTGTGCTGCATTCACAATCGAACTTTTATATCAAGACATAACTTCTGGTTCAACTCAAATTATAGTTTTTTTCATGCTTCTATATAGGAGGGTATAAGGCATTTGTATAGTGATATTTTGGGCTGGATATCTGCTTATTATTATGGATTATTTTTGCCTTATAGGATGCTTGGAAGCATCTCTGGCCTCTACTCACTAGATGCCAGTCACTCCGCCGCTCCTCAGTTTTAAAAACAATGTCTCCAGACATGGCCACTGATTCACCTTACTCAGGAGTTGTCACCCTTGGGGGTGGGTGGGGATAAGGCTGACTTAGTAAGGAGTGTTGAAAACCTCAATGGAGTCAGGCTTCTTCTAAGAGAGAGTATGAGAACTGGTGTTGGCCAGGTAACCAGTGTTTGGTTTTTTTTTTTTGGTGTGTGTGTGTGTGTGTGTGTGTGTGTGTGTGTGTGTGTTGCTGGGGATTGAACCCATTGACATTTTACCTCCAAGCTATATCCCTAGCCCTTTAGTTTTATTTTATTTTTTTATTTGGAAACAGGATCTCACTAAGTTGTTAAGAGCCTTGCTAAGTTGCTGAGGCTGGCTTCAAATCTGCAATCCTCCTGTCTCAGCCTCCCATGGTAATGAGATTATAGGTATGCACTACCACGCCTGGCTCAGTGGTATTTTTAAAGTAATCTAAATCCTACCATATAGTTCAGATAACTGGAGAATAGGACAAGAATATGAAAAATATTCTGCAGGTCATAAGGGATGAGGTGTTCTTTAAATTATGATGGAGAAGGCACACAAGTGTAAGAGACAACTTGAGTCCGTATAATGTATCCAACGTTTCAACAATAGAAGGAAATTTTGACTTTGTTAAACTAAGTTTTCCAATACTTAAAACTTAATTTCCTCTACATTTATCCATTAAATATTGATTTTTTTCCCCAAGAATTGTGACTTCTTGTCCTTTGATTTCAGCAAATAGCTTAGTACCTTGATACATATTCTATGAATGATGAATGATTCTTATTCACCCTTTTAGCTTTTACCTCCTTATATAAACAGATGGTATTGTAGCACCAATATCCAGTCCAGAGAGCTTTCTTGTGTTCCAGACCCATTCGTCTTTTCAGTGAACTACTACATCTGCATATTGAGGTCCAGCAGACCTTTCAAATTGATTAATTTTAAGAGTAAGCTATTCATCACTTCCCTGGAATTTTTTCATATTCCTGACTTTCCTATTTCAGTGATAACCAGAGAAGAAACATGGAAGTCATCTTCAACTCATTCCTTTTCCTCATGCCGCCTCTCATAATGTCCTCCCAGTTCAATTACATGAATATTCATTGAATGCGAACGTTTATTCATTCCTCAGTCATTCACTGAAAAACTGGCATATATTAAGGACTGTGGCCCTTCTCCCCATTACTGCTGACATTTTCTTCCCTTTTCCGCTCAGCCCATTTTATCTAGAATAATGATATTATTTTGTGAAGGACTCAGGGTATGTAAAGGGCTCAGTCTAAATAAGTAAGGACTAGCTGACAAGAAAACAATCAGACTAGATAAATCTATTTTTTTATCTTGAGTTGATATCTTTGATTTATAATTACAACCATATTTAGTTTTAGTCTATTTATATAGAACAAATGGTGAGGAAAAAATATCACACTAACTATGCATTACAGAGAAAGTTAAAATACTGCCAGTTGCTTTAGACTGATTGAAATGAAATGCTTACTCAAACAGAGTATTTTCTACTAGTCACAAGCACCAAAACAGCCAGACAAATTGTTATAGATTTCCACCTATGCAATCCTAAAACATCTATTACTTTGATTGAAGGAGATCAATACTATGGTCATTTTTTTCCCTTTGAACTATGAAACAAACACTCATCTCTATTCTTCCCAGGCTTCTATTGCTCTCCAGAATAAGGTAAGGTAGCTGCTCAGGGATCTTATGCTAAAAGTAGTATCAGTTTCTGAAAACAGCCTTCTGCTGTGAGGTAGGAGTATGCTATTATAGTTGGTTGCCTCCCTATAAGTCACAACACCCATTACTATCTTTTGGCAGTGGGATGGTGACCATGAGCAGGTCCCTCAAGCCCTCAGACTCAGTTCTGCCATCTGTAAACTGGGGATAAGTTCCTGACTTCTATATAGTATGATTTTGAACATTATATGGAATATTTATGTGAAACTTTTCAGAGGTTATAAACACATTATGTAAAAAGCTCCTATGGCTTTTTTTGGTGCTCTTACTAACTAAATTAAAGCCTCTGGTTATTTAGCCTCTCATATGCTGTTTCCTCTCTGTTTAATGAGAATAATATTCCAAAAATCTACAAAGTAGTTAGTCATTCATCATTCTCTATGTGCCTTTTAAAAATATCCTATAAACATGAGTGAACAAAATGCCGCATGCAAGCTGTTAGGATTTCTTCAATTCTATTAGCCATGTATAATCTAAATCCTAATTGGAGCAAAGCTAGCTTTAATAAAAGGAGTGGGAGTTCAGCTTCCTTTGTTGCTTCTGCAAGATGATGTCTAATTAAAGAGGTGATTACTTAACCTGACTATTTTTCATTTGACTTAGGAGTCAGTTGAGAGGTAGACCAGAAGCTAGGATATGGAGAGTTGACTGTTGGCTTTATTATCAATAGAATATTGATTTATGTGCACAGGCAAGTGGCTTTTGATATTTCACCTTTGAATTAGGATTATCCAGTCACATACACAAGCAAACAATTTCCTGTGGGAGCAATCTTTTTTGTGGGAACTCCCCAGTGAGCCTATGGCATGGAAAGGTAATGCCTATGAGAATTCCAATGTCATTTTTCATGGACATAGAGAGGCAATCCTAAGTTTCCTATGGGACCATAGAAGACTTTGAATAGATAAAGCAGTCTTAAGCAAAAAAGAACAAAGCTGGAACATCATGCTACCTGACTTCAAAATCTCTTACAAAGCTCTAGTAATCAAAACAACATGGTACTGGCATATACACAGACACATTGACCAGTGAAACAGGGTTCAGAGGCCAAAAGTAAACTTATGATAAGTTAATTTTTGACAAGGATTCTAGAACATACAAGGATGGAAGGACAGACTCTCTAATAAATGGTGCTGGGAAACCTAGACATCCACACCAGAAGAATGGAATTGAACCCATATCACATACCATATTTAAAAATAAATATGAAATGTATTAAAGACTTAAACATAAGACCTGAAACTATAAAACTACTAAAAAAAAGAAAAGAAGAAAACATAGGAAATAACCCCACAAAAATGGTGCAGAAAAATATTTCTTGAATATGACCCAAAAAGGACAAGCCCCGGATGTAAAAATAAATAAATCAGATTGCACAAAACTAAAAAGCTTCTGCACATCAAAGGAAACAATAGGGTGTGGAGACAACCCAGGGACTGGGAGAAAATATTGGCAAACCATATATCTGATAAGGGGCTAATATCCAAAATATATGGTGTTTTTCAGTGAGCATTCTCAACGCTGTGACCCAAACACCTGACACGCACAACTTAAGAGGAAGAAAGATTTATTTGCTCATGATTCTGGAGAGGTTCAGAGGTCAAAGTTCGTTTTGGGGCTGCCTTTCACCACAGCCGGAATACTATTTGGCCTTACAAAAGGGAGAAAACCTGTCATTTGTGACAACATAAATGAACATGGATAAACCTGGAGAACACAGTGCTAAGTGAAATAAGCCAGGTGTGGAGAGACAAATATTGAATGATTTCATTTACATGTGGAATCTAAAAATATTGAAACCATAGTAGTAGAGAGTGATAGAGAGTTGAATGGTTACCAGAGGCTGGGAATTGGGAGATCTTTTGGAAAAGGGGGAGATGCTGGTCAAGGTGTACAAAAGTTTCATTTAGACCAGAAGAAGAAACTTCAATGATCTATTGCACAGAATGGTGACTATAATAAATAACAATACATTGTATATTTCAAAATTGCTATTGATTTTTTTAGCAATTATTTGCTATTGATAGTTAGCAATATCTATCCAAAATTGCTATGGATTTTAAATATTTTCACTACAAAAATTCATACATATGTGATTTGTTAACTAGCCTAACTTAATCATTCCATCTTGTAAACATGTATTGAAACACCACATTGTACCTCATAAATGTATACAATTATCATTTGTCAATTAAAAATAAAATTTTAAGAAGTGATAAATTTATTTCAAGTTTAAAACTTCTGCTTACTAAAAGACACTGCTAGTAAAATAAAGAGGCAGAGCACATTTGGGAGCATATATTCACCAAATTTATATCTGACAAAGAAAAATTATATCAATAATAAATTATTCTAGTAAACCAATAATAAAAGATAGACTTACATTATTGTCCAAGATGAGATATCAAGAACAAGATTTATCCTCCTGTTTGAAAAAAAGAGAAAAAAAAATACAGCACAAATGAAAACAAGGTTTTGAAGACCAAGATATGAGTGAACAAAGGACAGTGTTCCACGGAAAGGAGAACTATCTGAGACAAGCTGTATAGTTTATTCCTATGACTTCCTTGACGGACAGTCCAGGCTGAAGCACATGGAGGGGAAACCCAGAGAGAGGCTGGCAAACTTCCTGGGCTGAAGAGATGAATGTGAGCACCTGGAGAGACAGAGGCTGCTAGAGTTTGCAAGATGCAGAACTGGAAAGGAAAGAGCTGCACAAAGATGGAACTCGGGAACTCTGCAGAGATCCTCCCTGGAGCTTTCAGCTGAGTGCTGACCTGCTCCTGGGGGGTGAGGCCTGGGAAATCACCACACCAAAAGATAAGGGGTAAGAGCATCTTGCCCACCCATTGGGATAGAATTAATGTCTCCCCCACCAGTGAGACTAGAAAACCTCATGATTTACAGTGTTGGATAAAGCGTGCAGAATGGCCTTGCCTCCGTATTGTGTAATGACTGCTCCTAGAATTAGAACTGCTTTGGTTTCACCCAACAAAACTTAACAGCAACACTCCACAAGATAAAACTGTTTCCAGGTAGCTTAGCTGCATTCCAGAGCAAAGTGCAATGGTATTTATTGAAAACAAATCTATCTAGCATTGAACAAGGCAAAATTCACAATAATTTATCTCAAATATTAAAAAAAAACAAATGGGCATGCAAGGAAACAAAAAATATGACCCATAATTTGGAGAAAAACCAACCAATTGAAACCATCCTAGAAATAATATATATGTTACTTTTATCAGGCAAGGATATTAAAATAGTTACAGTAACATAATTCTATGTAATAAAACTTCATTGGACATATGGAAACATCTAGAAGATCAAATTAAATCTCTTGAGATAAAACTACTATGTGTAAAATGAAAAATTATACTAGACAGAATAACAAAGTATGGATGTTTAAGAGTAAAAGATCAGGAAAGTTCAAGGCATAGAGTTGAAACTATTTGGTATGAAACAGAAGTAAAATAATTGGTAAAATTAACAACAATTCTAGGACAACTTCAAGTCATTTAATTTACAAATAAGCAAATTTAAGGAGAAAAGAAAAAGATGTCAAAGAAGAGAAGTCACTTTGAGTTGTCAAAGGAGAGAAGAAAATGAGGATAAAAAATTTTGTAGAAATGGAATTTTACTCAGTCATAAAGAAGAACAAAATTACACCATTTGCAGGAAAATGGAGGGAATTAGAGAATATTATACTGAATTACACCCAGTCCCAAAGAATGAGTAGGTGTATGTTTTCTCTTACATATGGAAGCTACAGAAATTATTTGGAAATAAGAGCAACATCAGATAGATGAGCAGGAGAATGACTGAAGGTGATTAGGGAAGGGAAAGGGGGAGATGAAGTCATAAAGAATATATAGTAGAAATAATGCCATGAATGTTTACAAAATTGCTCATTCCAATCTCAGACTTACGGGGTGAGGGTGAGGGAATGGGGATCCAGTGTGGAGGGCAACAAGAGTTGTGTACATGTATTTTTCTAACACTCTGTACCCCAATATGATGTAAAATTACAATGTACCCAATAAAAAATAAAGATGAAGGAAGAGCAAAAAAAAATTGTAGAAGTTATTGCTAAAAATATTCCAAGTTTGATGAAAAGTATGAACCTACAGATCCAAGAGGCTCAATGATTTTAACTAGGGAACTCTAGTAAAAGAAACATCAAGAAAATTATAAAATAAAACATCATGATCAAATTGCCTAAAATTAGTAAAAAAATCTCAAAAGCAGCCAGAGGAAAACCCTATTTTATTTATTGAACAAGGACATAAATGGCAGCATGCATCCTTACAAAACTCATGCAAACATGTAGACGATGGAGCATCGTTAAAGTACTGGAAGATAAAAATCAGAAAACCCCAAATCTGCCAAGCTGGAATTCCAAACCCAGTGCAAATCTCTTTTCAAAATGAAGGGAAAAATAAAGATGTATTTAAATCAAGAGCAGCTGAAAGAATTCTTCCTCAACAGGACTGCACTATTAGAAATGTAATGGTAAGTCCTTCAGGTAGAAGAGAAATGATACCCAATAGAAATGTCAGGCTACACAAAGAAAGGAGGAGCACCAGAAATAGTAACACAAGTAAATATATAAGATTTTTTCTTATTATTTAAATCTCTTTAACCAGGAAATTAACTGTTTAAACAAAAATACAGAAATGCTGTGTCAGATTTATAAGTTAAAAATGTATGACCAGGATAGCACAAAGGTGGGGAAGGAGGAAATGGAATTACATTATTGTAAACTTATTACAGTATATGGGAGGTTGACTAATATCACTGGAAATTAGACTGTGATAAGTTAGAGATGTGCTTATATCCTAAGACAACCATGCACACAAAAAGAGGTATAGCTATCAAGCCCCTACAAGCAATAAATGGATCTTAAAAAGTAGACATAAAAAGAGAAAAATAGAAATAAAGATCACATGAGGCAGTTAGAAAATAAGTAGGATGATAGATATAAACCTAAATGTATTAATACTGACATTGAATTTAATGGCTTAAATACTGCAATTACAAGGCAGAGATTATCAGATTGGATAAAAATGCAAAACTTAACTATGTTCTCCCTAAAGAAAAAAAACATTTTAAATATGGACACAAAAATAGGTTAAAAAGGGGGGGTATGCTAAGATTAATCAGAAGAGTGCTGGGTGGCTATATTAGACACACACACAAAGATTTTGTGGCACAGCATAATATCAGGAATTAAATGATCATTTCATAATGATAAAAAAGTTAGTGAAGAGAATATAATAATTCTAAACATTTTGTGCACCTAATAATGATAGACATACAGCCCAGTTGAAATGGATAAAAGAGTTGAATGGACAAAAATATGTGTCAACACTTGCAAAAGAGCTCAACACTATTAGTTTTCTGGGAAATGCAAATTAAAAGCATGATGAAATGCCACTGCATATGCATTAGAATAAATAAAATTAAAAAGTCAAATTTCATCTCTTGGTATTTACATAAGAGAAAGGGAAATTTATGTCCACAAAAAGATTTGTACTTGAATTTTTGTAGCAATTATATTAATGATAGACACATATTAGAAGTAACCTATATGCCTGTCAAGAGGTGCTATGCACATACAATGGAATACTTCACAACAATGAAAAGGAATGATCTACTTACATATGCAAAATGAATGAATCTCAGCAGCATATTTAGTGAATGAAGTCAGAAAGACATGCGTACTATATAATTTCATTTATATTGTCCAGTGACAAGAAAAACTGTGCTATAATAATAGTAATCAGAATACTGCTTTCTTCTATTGAGGTAGGGTATTTACTATAAATAAGTTAGTTTTATTTAAGGATATGTGGGGACCTTGAGGAGTAATGGAAATGTTGAATATCTTGCGTTGGGGGTTGGTTGCATGAGAGTATAAATTTACCAAAACTCATCTACCTGCATGCTTCAGATTTATGAATTTTGTATAAAATGCGTATCACCTAAAATAATTATATGTATATAAAATTCTGTGTAATCATGTCTCTCTTCCTCTTGGATGAGGCCAGTATCATCCAGATATCAAAAGTAGACAACGATATCGGAAACATAAATTGCAGAACAATATTTATAGATTTAATGATGATCTATACTTAAACACATACTCTCTGTCAGGAATGTTCTACACTTATTGTCTTATTGTTCTCTATTTCAGAACATGTGTGTTTAAAACAGAACCTCATTAAATCTGTAAAGACTCACTCTTCAAGTGTTAGGGTCTTGGATGATCTTGGCACATGGTGTCTTAGAGGTAGAGACATGAGAGCTAGGTGTTCCAGGCTGGTCAACTAGTGGACCAGTCTGGCAGTCTGCTTGCCCCAGTGAGTGATATAAGAGAAGGGAATTGATGTTAGAAGCTTTAAGATGAAATTCATGATCTCAGAGAAATCAGCGTGCTCTCGGAAGCCCTTAGAAGAGAAGTCAGCTCTTGCAGAGGGCATCTAAATGTGTCTCATTCGAGCCTGGAAAATGGAGATGAACAGATCCCCATTTTAAACATGAGGAAACTCAAAGCCAGTAAAGTTACATAACTTGGCCAAACTCAGGGTTGTAGGTGGCAGAGTTGTATTTGATCCTAAGTCTGTCTAAAACTGAAGACAATGTCTCTGATGACTCCAACGAAGGTTCCCTCCCACTGCCTCCTGGGTGCTGGGCCCTCAGCAGGGTCCTTGATACCAACCTTTCTTGATAGCATCATCACCTTCAGATGGGAAATCCTGGGTCAGCATCAGACTAGAAGCAGGTCTTTTGTCTTGATGTCTTATTGTCCTTGTGGGAACTAGTGTTGAAGAGGAAGGAAACAGAACCAGTTCCATCTCTGCTGCTTACTATATGTGAGCTGGGTAAAGAAATTACTCTCTCTCTCTCTCTCTCTCTTTCTGAGTTTTGCTTGCTTCATCCTAGAACATGGAGCTACTAGTCTTCTGCTAATGCCACACCACATTGTGAACTAAATGGAGTCTCAGATGTCTTGGCGTGGTGGCACATGCCTGTAATGCCAGTACTTAGGAGGCTGAGACAGGAGGATTACAGATTTAAGGCCACACACACAAAAAAGACTGAGATGTAGAATAGAAGGATGGTAAATCCATGGGATGGATATACTTGATTCATTCAGAATCATGACTCTGCACTGGCTCAGAAAAACCTAGGGGGATGGTGATGAACATATTCTACCCCATCCCCTTGATTTGTTTCTACTCTGAATCTTACCCTCCCCACAGCCACCACATGGCAGGTGCCTTCAATCTTATTCCCGATTGCTACATTAAAGTAAAGACACCCAACTAGCAGTGTCAGAAAGTGACAGACTCATTCTGACATTAGTCACTGGCAATATAGGCTTTACAGTGTTTTTGCATTTATATTTCTCCCAAAAGACAGGTTTGTAATCTGGATTCCTATTCATTTTAAGGGCCTCAGGGAGCTCATAAGCCATCTGAGTTGTATGGAAAGTTGCCCATATGTGTACGTCTGTGCCTTTTTCTGGATATAGGCTCTAGAATTTCTATCAGATTCTTAGACGGCCTAGTGACTCTGAATAGTTAAAAATTTGTTATGAGAGTACAGTTTTATGAATCTCGAGCCACCTTCAGCTTCCCCCGTCATCCCCCCTCACCAGTATCTAATGTATCATTAAGTTGTGCCTTCTGATAGCTCCTAAACCAATGTTGCCCCAATCCTACTTTCCTAGCTTAGAATCTCAGCATCTTGCTAATACCAAAAAGTTTGAAATGGTCTTTATGTCTCTGCTCCTGTGACCTCTAAGCCATGGCCTTCAGTAGAGTCACAATGGCCTTTCTATTAACCTGTTGCTACTATGGTTAAAATGGCTCCCTAAATTCTTTAGAGCAGAACTGAAACACCTTATGATTTATTACAGTCTCAAGATCTCTGGCTGCTTGGCCTGCCTCAGCTTTTTAGCCAGTGTCCTGTCTCATCCCCTTCCATGGCCTCCATGAACTCCATTCCAGTTGATCCCACACTGGTATAGTTTGACTTTGCTCTTTTCTCTGTCTGACTTACCCTTTTGCCTTCTACATCTAACACAGCCCTTCCTAGCCTTTAAGACCCAGCTCTGATATCACCCCCATACTGAAGCCTTAGCTGTACCCCTATAACTTCTACCTAAGAATAGTGAGTTACTCCTTCCTTTGTGCTCCAAAGCTCACATTTTTTTCTACCAAATTTTATTTCTTTGATTCTGTAGATATCTCCTTCTCCTACTGTGCTCTGACCTTTATAGAATCAGAGGAGACCAAGAGGAATAAGGTCCAGGTATTTCTAAATGAGTGTTTGTTGAATAAATAAATCAATGACTTAATAATTAATGTTGAAGACGTGGGCACCATGACATACAACAGGGAGCAGGACCCGGGGTCAGTTTGACGTTTTCAATCACGCTTGGCAAATCTCATCTCACAATAGTTATTGCTTTGATCCATGAAAGGGGAATAGAGAGTCAAAAATGATGTAATGGAAACATTTGGGTCAATAGATGCTGTATAGCATGTTGGAAAGAACATTGAGTTAGGAGCTAAGAACCCTAGATTTTACTATCAGTCTTGCTATTAACCCCTTATAGGTCATTGGCCAAATCAGTCCTTATCCATGGGTCTAATGTTCTTGGCAAAATGATGTTGAACCAAATTACCGCTCAGTTCATTTCCAGCACTAACGTTTTATGAGTCTAAGAAAATAAACCATAAACTTACATTCTGGGCTGGTTTCCTGAGTATGTTTGGCAAAGACGAATGGAGATGTGAAAATGACCACAGGTCTTGGGAAGTAACATTCTGGTAGTATTGATCTGGGACTCTGAAAAGATACCTCAATTGTGTGAAACACTGGAATTAGTGCCCAGTTTCCCAGCAGAGCTTTTATGAGACTCTCCTGACTCAAAGATCCCATGTACTGGATCCCATCCCACCCGGTACTATGACTCAAGTCTGGTAAATGAACAGGAGGAACAAGAAGCCAAAAGACCAGGGTGGGGAATCAAGATCTTAAGTCTGAACCAAACCTAAAGCTGGCTCAGGTCTTTGAAACATACAAGGTAAGCAAAATGTCCTTCTCTTAAAGAGAATGGACAGAGTGAATCCTTTATCTATGTGTGCTGGAATATTTCTTTGACGATAAAAATATTCTGATGCAGAGAGTAGGAAACCAGATGGTCTCCACTACTGTGCCAATCATCTTGGGGTAGTTATATAATTTTGCTAAGCCTCAGTTTACCCATACATGAGGTGGTAACAGCCTTCCTTCTTACTTCTCTGTGTCGTTGAATAAAACAGTTGTCTTTACATGTGAAAACAGTTTTCAGATTGAAAGGGGAGTACTATAGGAGGGCTTCGTCATAACTAGAAAATCAAAGACTATAATATCTTTGTCCTGGCTTTTGACTCATTGTATTTCTAGATTTGACTGGCTTCTCTCCTAGAATTGACAAATTTGGAGGTTAATCTCGACTGTCTTGATCTCTGAAGGCGTCACAGAATGATAGAACCCAGAATATTCAGATATGGTGCTATATCTCTAAAGTTATAGTAACTACTAAAAATTAATCATTAGTAGAAAGGAGAATGAATGGTCAAAGTCTACTAGCAAACAAATTTTACTCTCTGCCAGATACTTATTCCAGAAGAATGTAGAAATAAGCATTTATTCATTTTTGGTTTGAGCTTTAAATTAAACACATATCAAATCACATGTAGTGAAACCTGGGGTTGACTCCTCTATTTAATACAGCTTCCCTCCAAAATCCTCACCTGCTAGGACTACTTTTCTTTTCTGCATGACACCTGTATTTGCTGAGACGGTCATAACAAAGTACTACAAATGGAGTGCCTTAAATAATAGAATTTTCTTGGCTCATAGTTTGGAGGCTAGATATCTGTGAGAGGTGTCAGCAGGGCCATACTTCCATGGGAGGTGCTGGGGAAGGTTCTGTTGTGGCCCCCTCTCCTAGTTTCTATAGGCTCCTTGGTAATTAGGGCATAATGTGTAGATGTAGGAAGTCATCCAGTTTTATACCTTGAATACCTACAGTTTTTATTTGTTCATTAATATTTTAAAATAAAGCTAAACTAATCAGAGTGTTAAAAACAATAATCTTGAATCTACCTTATTTCTAGACTTTTAATTCTGTAAAGCAAATAAAATTTCCTCTATATTTTAAGTCATTTTGAGTTGGGTTTCTTCTCTTTTGAAATGAAAAGAATCCCGTCTACTTTTACAAAAAAATCAAAAGCACAAAACACAGGCCAATAAGTAAGCCTAAATTTAGGGTTTTTATCAGATAAACTACCCATACAATACTATTAATTTTATAATATACAATACAACATTAAAAAAATATTCTAAACTGGTAACATGAATATTCAGTAAGATAAATTAATAGTCATGGGCCTGACTGAAAGTCAGTACTTAAAACTTATTTCATTTTGCTTTCTCTATTTGAAATATTTGAGAAATGGTCCCTTTGAAAAAAAGTGGAAGAGTTATTAATTCTTAGGCATAAAAGATGTTTTCATCCCATCTCTCTTTATTGCTGCAATAATCTTCTCTAGTAGTGTTTAAAACCTGTTTTATAGATATAAAAACTATGGTTTAAATAAATTATGCAATTTTCTCAAAATACAAGATTTAACTTGAGTTCTTCCTTGCACCATAACCACAATGCTTTGTGGTATAACACATTGTTTCACTTAAGAGGGGAAAATCTGAAGGACCAATAGTCTCTAAGAAAATAATTATATTCTTTTAGTGTTAGTATATTATCAAGACTCTGGACTAGAAGTAGGGGACTGAGAAGATCTGCTTGTAAAACTAGTCTGAAGTCATTTTTAATAATTTTGTCATCTTTAAATTGTTACTCTTTGTATAGTTAAAAGTAGTTTAGGCTGGCCACAGTGGTACATGCCTATAACTCGAGCTACTCAGGAGGCTGAGTCAGGAGAACTGCAAGTTCAAGGCCAACCTCGGCAACTTAGTGAGACTCCGTCTCAAAATAAAGTTAAGAGAGCTGAGGAGATAGCTCAGCGGTAGAGGACTTGCCTAGCATGCAGGGTGCTCTGTGTTTAATCACCATTACCTCAAAATATAACAATAAAATAATAAAAAAGTAGTTTAGGAACTAGAGAATATTATGCTAAGAAGGACCAGCCAGTCACAGAAAGTCAAAGGTCATATGTTTTCTCTCATATGTGGAAGCTTGAGAGAAAATAGAAAACAAAAAGGACCTTAAGTAAATGAGGAGAGAGACCAGTAGAATAACTGAAGGTTCTAGGGTAGGAGGGAGAAAAGGAGAACTGATGAAGGAAATAGTTGAGATAATGCTATGTTCATATATGGATATATCAATACCAATCTCACTAATATGTACGGGGAGGGAGTGGGGAGCCAGGTGGAATTCAGAGAGAAACACACCAAGTGCTGTGCGTATGTATGTTTGTATCAGGTTGAACCTCACTATGATATACCAATAAAAGTATTAAAAAGTAGTTTAGTCTTTTAAATAGATTGTTAATAGTTAAAATTAACTCACACAGACCTATATTTCTAGTTCTGACACTTAAATAGTTGGTTATCTTAACCCAGTTACCTACTCAGTGAGCTTAGGTGACTTGGATAAATTGTAAACGTCAAAATAATGATGCTCACCTTATTTTGAAAGTTTTTTTTTTCCCCAAAGAGCATTTGAAATACCAAGCACAGAGCTTGACACATGGAAAAATCTCAATAAACGGTAGAGAGTTAAATAAGTTTTTATTGCATGAGAAAATTTAGGCATCAGTATCATCATATGTATTAATCTTGCTACTTTAGTTGGTCATAATCATTATTACATGAGGTAATTTGAGATTCTGTAGAATCCAAGGTTCCATGGAAAATTCTAGTGTCCTAATAATTTCCCAGTCCTGCAACTTAAAATACAAAACTGCTTGGAATGGATGCAAAGTTCCTCTGAAATTATATATCATTTTATTTATGAATTCCTTTGTTTTAAAGTGTCAACCATGGCATGCCCTCATTTGGAAAATTGTTGAGGCCCCTCAGTTTATAATTTATTCCTCTGATCTCTGGTGTCCAAAATGCTCATTTAATCATACCTGTCATGGGCTATTATTTAACTGTTTCATGCATTTATCCCTTATCTAGGAGATATTTACTAGATACTCAATTGTGCAGGGTACTCTGAGAGGGGAAAATAAAGATGAACTAGGGATGATACCTATGTGTATGGATATTATTTTTGCCCACCCAGATTAGAACATCTGCAGCCATTTTGTAACCACAACAGATGTTATCCTAAAGAAGAAGCCAAAATATAGTGGGAGGCTGAGCCTAGAGAACCTTAGAGAAACGTAGTTGAAGGTTTTGTTTTATGCCAACTCTGACATCTGCCTTACCTCTGGATATCTATTCCCATGAGCTCCATGAACTATTTCCATATTATTCAAGCTAACCTTACTTTATCTATTTGGGCTATGAGATTCTAAGTTCCTGAAGTATAGGAAATGGTTTATGAGTTCCTACATTGATTGTCACAGTTTAGAAACTATAGTGGCTTCCTATCATTTGAATCCAGATATTTTTGATTCCATAAATCAGGATTTCCATTAAAAAATGACTTGTGATGTTTATAGGGTCATGTATCTTTCAACCACGGATAAAATGGACTGACCGTAACACCAAAGTGTTACACACACACACACACACACACACACACACACACACACACACTGTTTTATTTGCAGGAAACGAAATGTGTATGTACAGTTTCAGGGCTTTGTTAGTTTCTGAGGCTTTTGGTGCACTCAAGGACCACTGCAAAGAATCCCATTCCAGGTGATGACTTCTTTCTAGAATGTACATTGATTGACCCAATCTCCATGATCATCTTTGAAGCTCACCTCCTATGATATGTGACCTTCCACACCTGTGTAAACAGGAGATTTATTTTTTCTTGCTGATTGTCAACAGTCACACACATTCCCTACTATCACTGTGAAAGGCATGCTATTAATTTAGTGCTTGATATGAATGAAACGATTTCTTTAGTAAAGGAAGGAATTCCCCCTAAATCTGAAATGACCATGATTTGAAAGGTACTGTGTTTTTTCCTAAACCCTCATAATAATGACGATGATCGCAGTAACAACACCACAGCAGTGAATATTTGCATGGAGGGTTTCAGTTTTCAGAGCTTTCGTCTCTAATTTATTCCACTCTCAACAACCTTGTGAGGTGGAAAGAGTGGACATTTGTTGATTTATGATTGTCCAGCATCCATTAATTTGAGGGACCTAACTAGCCCTCACTTTGTACATTCTCAAGGGGACTATAAATCAATGTCCCTGTGTTCCTAATAGAGAGCTGGAGGTCCCTGGAGGCTGGCACATTCTCCTCCCTACAGACTCTTTCTCTCACTGCTTCAAAGAAGCCACGGGATTTGCGATCTACATTTAGTCAATCAGACTCTTTCTTCCCAGAGCTTTGCATGTCAGGTGTGGCACTCTGATGAGATGACAGAATGGCTCTGTTGCCTGAATCCTACTCTGATTTTTTTTATTCTAATCTTTGCTTTGTTTCTAGTCCTGGATACTAGTCCATCATTTATTTTGTGAGATCTTTGACAGCATTCCAATACATTCCATTTTTGTGTACGTTAACTAGATTCAGACTGGGTTGTTGCCAAGAAAGAGCTCTCAAAATGGAGAAAACAGAGTAGACTTGTCCTCATTTTACATTTGAGAATGTCGAGCTGCAGTTAAACAGTAAAACGTGAAGCCAGACCTTTAATTTAAGACTCTGAGTGTTGTTTATTTCTATCGCTCTTTTAGGTAACTCTTCATTTTTAAATATCACTTGGGTTTTTCTGACTTTGAAAGTAAGGATTGAATAGAATTCAACTTTGAACGCTGTGAAGTTAATATTGATGTATAGCTGAACTAACAGAGAAAACCCAAAGTAATAGTGTTTTGGACATGAGGAGGTTTATCAGTTTGAAAAGTTGTCAGTCAGGGGCTTATTTCTTCTAGCTCACTTCTAAAAAAATATCCCTAGGATATGGCTCTTGACCTCCTGGTCTAAGATAACTCATGCATCCTGTGTTTCCACGTTTCAGGATCGAGAAGAGAATTAGAGAAGATCACGCTCATATCCCTTTCAAAAGAGTTATTGCCAATGGCATCTTTGTCAACAACACCTAGATCATGAAACAGAACACCAAAAATGAGAATGATTTTCATACAGAAAAAACGGCAATAGATACTTGATGACAGCTGGTAGCCTCTGCCACAAACCCCAAACCACACTGAGCCACAGTAATTTGCTGAGTACTTAGTTTAAGCAACCGTTTCTTCTTCCAATTGAATTGTCACTCGATCAACATTTTCATCCTTGCATTCCCAATGGTAAGCTCAATGAATGCACAGAAAAGATGCTCAGGACATGTCTGTCGGATAATTGACTGAACTAATTAACTTCTTAAACTCTCAAAAATCTGAAATATTAAATTAACCAGTTTACATCTGAAACTACAGGAAACATTTCATAAAACATTGGAACTTATCCAGAAAGGGAAGGTAAAAAGTTACTTCAAATTGAGCTGGGCATGGTGGCACACTCCTATAATCCCAGTACTTAGGAGGCTGAGATAGGAGAATCACAGGTTCGAAGTCAGTGTGTGGTAACTTTGTGAGACCCTGTTTCAAAGTAAAAAAAAAAAGGGGGGGCTCAGGAAGTAGCTCAGCAGTAAAATGTCTCTGGGTTCAATACCCAATACTATAAAAAAAGTTATTTCAAATTTGAGGTAATGGATATTTTTTTTTTTTGCGGTACCGGGGATTGAACGCAGGGGCGTTCTACTTCCGCGCTACACCCCCGGCCCTATTTTTTATACTTTATTTTGAAACCAGGTCTCACGAAGTTGCAGAGGGCTTCACTAGGTAGAGAGAGAGAGAGAGACAGGGAGAGAGAGAGCGAGAGAGCTGAGGCTGGCCGCGAACCCGGATCCTCCGGTCTCTGCCTCCCAAAGTACTGGGATTACAAGCGTGCGCCACCATGCCCGGCAAGTAATGGATATTTTGTTACGATTACTGAGGAATAATTAGCTACTAGGATTCAGGCACCGAACATTTTATATACATTATAATTTCCCTTGCACAGCCAAGGTAGGTAGTTATATTTTATTTTATGATTTACTTATTTATTGTTTTTGTGGTGGGGTAGGTAGTTTTAGGTACATTAAAAACTGAGGCTCAGAGGGATTAAGAAATTTGTCCAAAATTATCTGATTAGGGAACTCCTCCTACAATTCATGTGCTTATGTCCCTTCTCTGTAAAATTCTTGTCTATTTCCTTTGCCTTTTGTCATAAGAACTTTCTCCCATGATGCTACCTCTCTGGGTCCATTTCCATGTTCTTCGAGCCCCTGATAGTTTCGTATTCTGGGTCTTTTTGTACACACTTTTGATTCCTTATCTAACCTCTCTGTACATACACCTGCATTTCAATTTGCTAATTTCTATTTGGCTTTCAGGCCTCAGCTTAGATGGCACCGACTCCAGTAGTCTTGGCCTGTGTCAATTCCTCCCTCTGATAGTTCCATTCCATCTTGTGTCACCTCTCATCAAAGCATCTTTTAGCTTTATTATGATACTTGCTTTCCTGTTCTATAACCCCTGGATGATAGCATGAGAATAGCATCCTGTCTTGACTATTATTTGGTCCTCGAAGCACACAGTAGCCACTTAGAAATACCTTAGATAAACATGATTGAATGAAGCAGGTGAGTTAGGAGTCAGAGCCACTTCTGAGCAATTACAAATCTTGTGTTGGTAATCTTAGGCTACGCCATGTTACTTAGAGCCCCTTAGCAAGAAAAAGAACCTGTCACAGTACACAGACTCATCCAACATGGGCTTTATCTTCTCCAGAAGAGCATCTGCCCACCTGGTTTTCTCAAAGAATGTGATATGTGATCTCCTTCCTTTGTTCCTTCTTTTTTTTTTTTTTGTGGTACCGGGGATTGAACGCA
>PVJS01019518.1:0-33637 GCA_004027185.1 Glis glis | reverse complement strand
TCTACCTCCACGCTACACCCCCGGCCCTATTTTTTTATACTTTATTTTGAAACCGGGTCTCACTCAGTTGCGGAGTCCTCACTAAGTAGAGAGAGAGAGAGACAGGGAGAGAGGGAGAGAGAGAGAGCTGAGGCTGGCCGCGAACCCGGATCCTCCGGTCTCCGCCTCCCAAAGTACTGGGATTACAAGTGTGCGCCACCACGCCCGGCTAGTTTCTTCATTTTAAATGAAAGAACTTGAACTGAATGCCCTGTAAGGTCAGCTAGTATGATTATGTGTAGTTGCCCTTGAGGAATCAAAATAGAGTAGCCCTTAACATGTTGGCTACCCTGGTTTCAAAGATTCATTACTCGCAAGTGTGGCTCAGTAGTTTGCAAGGTACTCTGGATAGAAAAATGTCATTACCACTTGCCATTTTAAAGTAAAAGTGAAGAGGAGCCAACCTATTATCTTCCTTGAAATGCTGAGAAGTTGTTCTTTTTTCTTACCAGATCTTTCCTTTTACATAATCTGACTTAGTATAAATTCTCATCCTTTTTATTTGCACTATTCCTCATGGAAAGAGGCTATTTCTGTTGACATAACACTGGCTGTTGATGGCGATAATCATAGTCCCTTCGATAGCATCATAACACAGTGCCAACATTGACTTAGACTTTTGAATATAAAGTTCACCATCTCAAAGGGCCTATTCTGGTAGGTTTCAAGACAATTAGGTATTTATCTTGATTTGTACTGACATTTTTGCATGCTAGAGTAAAACAAATAACATAAATACGTTTTAAAATTTTTTTCAATTGTCCCTGAGCTTTTTTCCCGTTAATTCACTTAATATAATAAGCTTTAGAACACAAGGAGGTTGTGACAAAGGTTGCCCTTTTAGTATGCTGCTTTCTGAATAAAGCGTTGAGGTGTAAATATCTCTATGTAATGCAAACTGTGAAAGAATGGGTTTTGCAGGAATGCCCCTGTGTGTTTGAGAATCGGTGGTTATTACTACAATAAATAAACCCCTTGCAGCCTTGCTTACTTAGATCATTTGGGAATGAAGACATGTAACTTTCTTATTTGTCTCATAACATTTTGACTTTGAAATTGCTAATGTACCTAGGATTTCTCCAGGCTAGTATTTTAAATAAATAATATTTTTGAAATGGTTTTAAAATGAGACTTGCTTCTCCCGATAATTCACTTACTTTTATTCACTTATGGTATTTCTGGGAAGAGTGATGATAATTCCATTGGAAAAAAAAACCCAAAAAACAACCCTTAGTGTTTTATAATATACAAATCATCATGTTCAGGGCACTTTTATAAGTTTCGCTTTTAACATCACAGATATCTTAATTTTAAATGTCAGTGTGTCCACCTTTTATCATTGAAATATTAGTTTATTTAGAGCTTTTTACTTCATACCTGAAATATAAAGTTGAGTTGAAAGCCATAGTTTCAGTTAGTTAAACTCAAATTATTCAACTTAAGGCAGTTTTCATACTGGGACTGTGCTTAAACCAGGACCCGGAGAGTTATCATTTATACATTTGAGGCCTTTTGCAATATTGGGATTCTGGATGTTTCTGACCTTTCCTGTCCTTGTAGTGTCAGAATACTAGTAGATGTTATATTGATCACCTTCATTTCAGAGCAACATTTGAGTTCCCCTAATGCTTAATGTCATTATTGTTGTTGTTATTATTCTTGTGTACTGGGGATAGAACCCAAGGGCATTCTACCTCCGAGCTACACCCCCAGTCTTTTTTATTTTAAAACAGGGTCTCGCTAAGTTGCAGAAGGCCTCCTAAGTTCCTGAGGCTGGCCTTGAACCTGCAAGCCACCGGTCATAGCCTCCCAAGTACTGGGATTAAAGGAACATTCCACCATGCCCGGTTGATGTCATTTTTTTTCTTCTCCGACTACTTTTGTCCTGGCTGTCAATTGTTGCTTTAGTCTCATGCTACTTGCTGATAAAATTCCATCCTTGCTTCTTTCATTTATTAAATTCAAATCAAGAGAAAAATATTGGCTTCTCGATGATATTTAAATGTAGCCATTAACTTGGATATCTTCGTGGATGGCATTCCAAATCGTATTAGTGAAAATGGAGAAAAAATGAAATGTTAAATGGATAGCGTCTTCATTTTAAACTTCAGGCTTTCTGGTTTTAAATTTCAGAGGTGTAGGCTCTGTTTTCCATTTTAAGAGTTTTCTTTTGTTCTCTATATAGTAAGGTAATGATGAAGTTAAGCTATAAATCCAAATAAGCACTCCTTACTTAACTGATGTTCTAGAAATCTCCAAGTTAGTGTTATGGCCAACTCCAAATTTCTATGTTGA
Source organism: Glis glis (assembly GCA_004027185.1). Taxonomy (NCBI): domain Eukaryota; kingdom Metazoa; phylum Chordata; class Mammalia; order Rodentia; family Gliridae; genus Glis; species Glis glis. The sequence goes on along the minus strand of PVJS01019518.1, from coordinate 31,303 downwards.
AAAGAGGCAGGAACTGCTTATATTTTATACTAGAAATAGAAAACTTTATTGTAAGGAAGGAAGCAGGATGAACAAAAATAACTGAATACTTATAAAGTTAATGCCTTAGGGAGAGAGTGTGAGATAATAACTGGCAATCTGGCTTCCTAGCTTTGGCAATGACTTAATTGTATTACTGATGAATACTTGTTGGTATGTAACCTCACCTTATATATTAGGAGTGGTGAGACTAATAGACCAAAATTGCAATGTGAGACAGAATGAAATATGGTTCATAAGGGGCAAAATTCATTTTGGGTATTCTGACAAAGAGAGGTTATGTGGACAAGTCTTGGAAAATGGAGGGGGGCAGTCATAGTTTGTTTTTTTGTTTATTTTTGTGGTTCTGAGGATTGAACCCAGGGGCATTCTACCTCTGAGCCCTATTTTATTCTTTATTTTGAAACCGGGTCTCACTAAGTTGCGGAGAGCCTCCCTAAGTAGCTGAGGCTGGCCGCGAACCTGCAATTCTCCTGTCTCAGTCGCCCAAGTACTGGGATTACAAGCGTGCACTACCACGCCTGGCTCAGAGTTAGTTTATATACTTGGAAAATTTGCAAGGGAGGGGGCAGGACCTGGTGAAGGGAGCTATGTGAACAAAATCCTGGAGATGCACAGAAAACACGGTATTTTGACTGACTGTGATATGGTGGCTGGGGAGAAGAAAGCGTGGAATGAGTTAGTTGGATTTAGAAATGAGTCAAACTTGAAAGACATATGAAGAAATTTGTACTTAATTTGGTAGGTAATGGGAAGCACTTTGAAAGGAGGAGCAGGGAAGTGGTGTGAGCTGCGGGCACGTGGGGAAACCTTAACTGGGCGGTGGTTGTGGGTGGTTTGGAGCATAAAGAACCGTGTTAAGAAATTATCCCAGCCAGGTGCTGTGGCCCACGTGTGTAATCCCAGTACCTGGGTGGCTAAGATGATCACAGGTTCAAGGCCAGCCTAAGCAACTTAGTGAAACCCTCAGCAACTTAGTGAGACCCTGTTTCAAAATAAAAAATAAAAAGAGCTGGTGGTGTAGCTTGGAGGCAGAATGCCCCTTAGTTCAGTCCTCAGTACCAAAGAAAAGAAAAATTATCCCACGTGTGGAGAAAGGTGGGAAGTAGGCTCTTGGAAGCAAGGATGTCAGTGATAATGGAAAGAACGGGACAGATTTGAGAATTTACAGAAGAAACCTTTGTAGAAGTTGGTTTTTGTATAAAATTTTTATTATGAAATAGTCACAAATTTACAAAAACAATTAGAAGTCCATTATGAACGACTCCTGAAAACAAAGACATTCTCTTTTAACCACAATACAATCATCAAAATCCAGAAATCAGCACTTATAAGTTATGTCTATTCATTAGACTGCATCCTGGTTTTGCCAAATGTCCTAATTTTTACAGCAGAAGGATGCAGTTCAGAACCATGCTGTTGTGCCTGGCTGTCATGTGCTAGTCTCAGTCTGGGACAGTTCCTCTCTCTTTCTAGATTTCATTGCTTTACTTTTTTTTTCTTTTCTAATTTGACATGTAAATGTGTTTTTATGTGATGTTTTGATACATAGGTATACATTGAGTAATCAAGTTAAATATATGTCTCCTCTAAAATTTATCACTTCTTTATGGCAAAAACATGCAAACTCTTCGTACAGCTTGTGTATGTGTGCATGTGTGTGTGTTGGGGGTACTGGGAATTGAACCCAGAGGTATTCTACCTCTGAGCTATACCCCCAGCCCTATTTTATTTTATTTCATTTTTTTTTTTAGAAGCAGGGTCTCACTAAGTTCCTGAGAGCCTCACTCCCTGAGAGCCTCACTAAGTTGCCGAGGCTGGCCGTGAACCTGTGATTCTCCTGTCTCAGCCTCCCTAGTATTGGGATTACAGGCATGCATGGATTCTTCCAGCTTTTTGGGATATGCAGCATGCATCTGCTATCCATAGTCATCTAGCTGGGCAGTAGCACATTGGAGCTTCTTACTCCGCTAACTGCAACATAGTATACCCATTGCTATTCCCCTCCCAACCATGATTCTGTTCTAGACTTAGGTGTTTCCGTTTCTTGACCTTTGTAATAGTACAGCAGTGAACATGGGGGTGCAGGTGTCTTTTGACCTACCCACTTCATTTCCTTTGGATATAGACCCAGCAGTGGGGTTGCTGGATCCTACAGCAGTTTTAAATTTAATTTTTTGAGAATCGTCCATACTGTTCTTTGTCGTGGTGCTTGCCAGGGCTCTCCAGGGAAGTTACTCTTTTCCTTTTGCAGTTAGGTCTTCTAGGGAGAACTTCTTTGAAATCCACAGACATCCCATTCTCCTGCAGACCTTGTGCCTTTATTTGTTTTGATCTGTGCGGTGTCGTTGCTCATTTTTGGCAGTGGGTTATGGCCCATTACTGTCCTTATTTTGGGTGTTCCGACCCTTCCTGATTAGGCCAGGAGAGCCTGCACTGCTTGCTCTGCCCTTGGCTCCTGCTTGGAGCACCACACCTCCGCGTTTTCTTGCTTCAGGCTCATCTTGCGTTTTTCCCGACCTGGTCCTGGAATCCTGTGTTTCTTCAGGAAGTGCCCCGTCCCTGCATGCTCTTCTCTGATGCTGTCTTCCTCCACGCTCTGGGTGCTGGAGCCACACACACCAGTGGACGCCCTCCCCATCCTCCAGGCGCTGGCTCCTGCAGTCGGGCTGTCCCTACCCCCCTTGGATCCTGACCCCTGCACTAGACCACAAGCCTAAGGGTGCCCGCCAGGCTCTCCCTGATTACTGACTGTCCACGTTGGCTGTCAGAGCCACTCTCGGGCTGGGGACTCCACGGTAGGCCTCCATGCTGTTTTCCTTTGGCTCCCCGCTGTGCATCCCTACCCTGCTGCATCTTCTGAACGGTTTTAGAATGATACTGTTAAGGAAGAGGAAAATATGTGGAAAATCAGCACAAACTTCATGTGAATGAGCTTGACTGCTGGGGATAATGTGAGCAATTAAGAGACGGGGAGAAGTCAAGAATAGGCTTGGAGGTGGGTGCGGATGGTGCATGCCTGTAATCCCAGTACTTGGGAGGCTGAGATAGGAGTATCACAGGTTCAAGACCAGCCTCAGCAATGTAGTGAGACTCTCAACAGCCTAGCAAGACCCCATTTCAGGATTTTCAAATGTAAAATAAAAAGGGCTGGGGTGTGTGGCTCAGAGGTATAATGCCCCGGGTTCAATCCCCAGTATAAAACACACACACACACACTCTCTCACTCACACAGTCACACACTTACACACACTCTCTTTCTCATACACACACAAAATCGGCTTGAAGAGGAAGTAGTAATATGGTGATCACATGAGTTTTAAGTTAGGAGGACCACTTCTGAGTGGAAACATTCTCTCTGTGGGTGGCAGTGTTGGAGATGGGAGAGGCCTCTTAAAAGTGGTGGTTGAGAGGATCAGCATCTCTACTACATCTTGGAGGAATGGAACCCCATTAAGAAGATGAGCAAAGCTGGGCACAGTGGCACTCATCTCTAATCCCAGTACCTGGGAGGCCGGAACAGGAGGATCACAGGTTTGAGGCTAGCCTCAGGAACTTAGTGTGAGACCCTGTTTCAAAATAAAAAATTCAAAAGCAGGGGGAGTGTAGCTCAGAGTTAGAATACCCCTGGGTTCAGCCCCCAGTAACACACCAGTAAACCCCCCCCCCACACACACACACGAAGAAAAAGAAGAGGATGAGTGACACATCCTAATAAAGGAGAAGGAAACTTGTTTAGAGAATCAGGATAGCAGTGAGTCATAGATGCCAAAGTAAAGAGTCATGTAGTGTTAGAATTTCCAAATTAGAAGGGCTCTAAGGCTATCTACAGATCCAGCCCACTGTGGGCACAGGTCCTGAAACTATGGCCCAAGGAACTGTTCATCTTTTCCAGTTTCATACCAAGTGGCAACAGAGTTGGGAGTAGACTCCTGCCCATGTGTCTTTCTGTTACACGATCCTTCCCTGCCAGTAGGAGATGGTGGTACAAAACCTGATGGTAGGGTTGGGGTGACCAGGAATAAGACTCCATCGCTGCTGACAGAGGGGTGATTTTCAGGAAGGAATTCTGAAGCACGGTGAGAATGGGCGTTAGATCATGACTGACCAAGGAGCAAGTGAGCAATGAAGAAGGAAAACTTGGGGTTTGGGAGCCCGATGATGAACTCTAAGCCCTCAAAAAGACATCTGTTGTGATAAGGAGGAAGGGATGGAGGGAAGAGAAGCTAGCACAAAGAAACAGCAGGATCAGTCTTTGTTGACAGGTGAAATAGGAAGAGGGCAGTAGGCTCTGGCTGACATGGAGGTGGAGAACAGGAGGGGAGTTTACTACTGGTGCGGTGTCCAGGGACGCCGAGAACAGGAAGGAGGCTGCAGGGGCCTCACTCCAATGGTGAGATACTAGATTGAACCTATGTTTTGGCCGTGCTAGCAGTGATATTACCATTTTACAAATATGGAAACCAAGACTGCACCTGTGTATGTGAGCAGCCTAATGCCACACAGCTAAGGTGAACGAACAAACAGATACTTGAGATAGAAAAGAAGAAAGCTGGATACCTGGGAAAAAAAAGGGCAGCTAGATGAATCTTTAAAGAAACGTAAATCAGATTATGCAGCTGATATAAAGCCCTCTGGTGGCTCCTTGTTGCAAGCAGCAGAAAGTGAAATAATTTAGGGTCTGTAAGGCACTAAATTATCAGGCCCCTGACTACCATATTTAGTATCCATTTCCTCCTTGCTCATCCCACTCACTGACCTGTCTGTGGCTCTGAGCACCAAGACCCCATGTTTTCCAGCCTCTGCCAAGAAGGCTCTTCCTCCAGATTTTGGCTTGTGCCTCTTTCCTGTCACGCAGGGTTAGCTCAAATGTCACCACTCAGCAAGGCCTTCCCTGGTCATTGTATTTTAAGTGGTGACTGCATCCTTGTCTTCTAAGACATCATCCTCTTTTGTGACCTTCGTAGCACATGCCTGTAGAATGATCTTCCTTTACTTCCTTGCCTCCAATTAGAATGTAGACCCCATGGGAGCCCCTTGTCTACTCTGGTTTCCAGAACATTCACCAGATCTAAAAGTGTGTCTGAAACATTGTTGATGTTCAGTAAATGCTGATTGATTGATTGAATGAATGAGTTGGTTAGCAGAGGGACTATGTATCTGACTAGATGGATCTGACCAGATAAATATTGGTGATTATATAATGTTAATAAAATCATTGTTAAGTAACTCGAGTTCTGCTGAGTTTAGCAAAAAAAACACTGTGACCTCTAACAGCATGTTTTGAGGATTTTCATAAGATAATTAGTCAAAAGTGCTGTCCTTGCTTTTTCTCATCTCAACAGGATAGAATGGTTGGTAATGATGTATTCTAAGCTAATTAGTAACTTCTACTCAGGTTTTATTTTGAGGTTATTTATTTTTAATTTATAAACAGTAGAATTCACTCTTTTAATAAGCACTTCTACAAATTTTGCTAAATATGTAGCTGCGGCACTATCACCCAGTCAAGATACAGAACAGTTCCATCACCTCCCAAAATTATGTATGGTCTCTTCTTATCAACCTCTCCCCTCACTCCCAAACTGTGGCAGCCACTGTCTATGTCCTGGTGTCTCTGTAATTTTATTTTTCTAGTTTAGTAAATACAAATGGAAATAAAATTATAATAAATGACATAAATATAGATGGAATGATATTTTATGTAGCCTTTTGATTCCAGCCTCTTTCATTTAGCATAATGCCCTTCAGATCCACCTGTGTGGCTGCATGTACCAGGGGTTAGTTTCTTTTTATTTACTGCTGAGTAATATCCCACTTATGGCTGTATCACATTGTGTCTATCTGTGTACCTGTTGATGCACATTTAGGTTGTTTGGCTACCACAAAGAAAGCCTTTCTTTAAGTGTTTACAGGCAAATCTTTGCATGGACATTTATGTTTTCTTTAGTAGATGCTAGAAGTAGAAGTGGTTACATAGTATGATAGGTGTAGGTTGACTTTAGAAAGTTGATTTTCAAAGTCATTGTAACATTTTCTGTCTCCCCTAGCAGCATGGAGAGTTGCAGTGTGTTACAGCCTTGCCAACAGTTGGTCAGTCTTTTTTTGAGACATCACAGGAGTTGGAGTGATAGCTGTCTTGTTTAACTTGGCATCCCCCTAAGGCCTCAGTGACTCCCAGCATCTTGCTCATGCACTCCTTCGCCATGCATGTGCCTTCTTTTCCTGCCGGGTAACTCTTTGTCCTGCTTTTCCAGTTCTGTTATTGGTGTTTTTTTTTTTTCTTTTGCGGCCCAGGGATTGAACCCAGGGGCGTTCTACCTCTGCGCTACTCCCCTGGCCCTATTTTTTATGCTTTATTTTGAAACCGGGTCTCACAAAGTTGCGAAGGGCCTCACTAAGTAGAGAGAGAGAGAGAGAGAGAGAGAGAGAGAGAGAGAGAGAGACAGGGAGAGAGAGAGAGAGAGCTGAGGCTGGCCGCAAACCCGGATCCTCCGGTCTCCACCTCCCAAAGTACTGGGATTATAAGCGTGCGCCACCATGCCTGGTGTTATTGGTGTGTTTTATGTAAGCTTTTTGATAGAAGACCTAGACCTAAGAGAAAAATATTGGCTTAAAACTGTGCATCGACAGAGGAAAAGCAATAGGCAGTTTTCAAATTATTTAGTGCCCACGGTGGTCTTAATGTGGGGGCAAACAGGCCAAATGAATATGAAACGAACGAAGTCCTCATCGGATTCCCATCTAGTCCAGGAAGATGGCAAGATGGCTCCAATGGGTACACACAACGTGTGTGCGTGTGTGCGTGTGTGTGTGTGTGTGTGTGATGTTGATAAGAACTGATACTAGAGATCAGAAAAGGAGAAATTCTGTGCCGGCCAGAATAGTGAAGGAAGGCTTCCTGTGGCAGCTGAGATTTCAGCTGATGTTTGAAGATGGGTGGCATTTGGTGGGGGGTGGAGAGGGGACCAGGGAGTCAATCACAGTATAAACCAAGGTGTGTAGACAGGATGAACAAACCTGGCGTGGAGGGGTTTTAATGATATGTGGGGAAAATTAGCTTTTAGAGATCTGTAAAGGCTGAAATGAAGTATTGGCATTTTTAATATGGCACAATTTGACAGTTTTTAATACCTGGGAATGGTATAAAAGGGTGGAAAGGGTAATTTGGTAAGGGACATGGGAAGTAGTGTCTGAGACCAAAGCATAGTAGAGAGGCTGACCATATTAGTAATTCAGGTGATTAGGGATCCAAGGATCAGATTGGTGAACAAGCATCATAATATTAAAGATAGTTTAAAGGAAGAAATAATGGAATGCCAGGTTATCTGACCCCAGACCTATTCATCCTCCACTGTACCCCTAAGCCATGTGTGTTGACTGTACCTCAAAGAGTAGGTTGCCAAGGAACATAGGAAAGAGAAAGAGGTTTATAGGAACAAGGATTATGACACTCACTAAAGTAAAATGTGCTGAGGGGTTTTGTTGTTTAGATGAAGGTATAACTTGATAATTTCAATACCAAAATAGAAGACGTTTTTATTAGACTACAGAAAAAAAAATAATACCCCCAGGAAATGGAAACAGGAAGAGCCAACTCCTGGCTCGGCAAGGCTGGAAAACAAGCTCTTGAAAGATTATGTAAATGAATTAGAAATAGTGACATATGGAATTCTGATATGTATACCGGGATATAAAGGGACAAATCTCAGCTTGTTTGGAAGTCTATTCATTGCGTCCTCAAGTAACTGGTGTTGGAATTCTCAGTGCTCTTTCCCAAAGTAGAACTGTGCTTATTTTCCTCCATCACATGGTAGAGTTTGTATTTACTTTAAAAATATTTTTTTCTGATATGTTTGAGGAGAGATGCTGGGTGCAAAGTTTGGGAGCGTTGCAATGGAGTGGGAGCAGATATTCATTACTTTATGCCAGTCTCATCCTGTTTCTTTGGATAGGAATATACGTTTACAGAGCCTTTTGTTCTTGGAGACTGAGGTATGACTGGAGAATGTATGGTCATATGATACAAAGTATTTTTTTCTCCATTTCTCTGTCCTTTTGGTACTCAGTGGAGGTAAGTATACATCTGAGTTCTTACTTGGAGTGTGCTGGAAGCATTTTGGGTTTTCTAAATATGGTAGAAATATGATAATTTCATTGACACGGACCCTGTATTTTAGAATTGGTTGCTATGATTCAGGTGAAAATAGCATTTTTTTCCCTCATAAGTACTGTTGTTTTAGGGAGGTAAAGAGATTGACGGTTGCCTGGAGTAGGGGACAGAGGAATTATAAACACAGCAACCTTTCGTTGTGGAAATCTGAAGCTAGTAGCTCCTCCATTTACGTGACTTCTGAAGCATGTACATCCATGGGTATTTCTGAGGTACCCATCAGCAGGTACCCTCTACTTTTGAGCTAAATTAAAGAGCAAAAGAATTTTTATAAGAGTGCATAAATTGCACGAGCTGTGTTTTTTTTTTTTTTTTTGAAGGATGGTTTTGTTGCCAGCACCTGAAACTGGAAGAAGTGAAGAGAAATCTAACTGTGATCATGGCCCAGCTTCTGTGATTTCATAACACGAATGAAGTATGCTTTCTTAAAAGTGTGATTCTTGCCAAATCTATTCTAGCAGGAATGAGCAAATTCTAGTTTGCTGGAAGTTTTAAGGAATGGAGACAGAAAACAAGTTTAAAAAAATTAATGGGGAAAATGACTAGATTTCCATGACTGTGAGAGTCACTACACAGTCGATCTCTTCCAGAGATGAAGCTGAGACGGAGCATGCCAACCCGGAGTTATTTCAAGACTGAATTAATGAAGAATGATAAAAGTTTTCTTGTTCTATTCTTAGACAGTGTGTTGTGATGCTTTTAATGTTTTGGTTGCTTGACTTTAAAAGGGGGTGCCCTTTCCTGGACTTGGCCCAAGAGAAGACAGACTATTTTAAGACAGAAAACATGGAGATTTTAAAAAGAGGAATGCATAGCTACCTCTAAATAACTATATGAAATTTACTAAATTCTATTTACCAAATTCCCTGGAATCTATAATACAGAACAATGCACATTAAAAGCACCTGGTCTAAAATGAGTTCTGGTGATAGATGGGGGTGAGGGTTGTACAACAACATGAATGTACTTAATGCCACTTACAAATGGTGAAAATGAGCTGGGCGTGGTGGCGCACGCTTGTAATCCTAGTACTTGGGAGGCTGAGACAGGAGGATCGCAGGTTCATAGCCAGCCTCAGCTACTTAGTGAGGCCCTCTGCAATTTAGTGAGACCCTGTTTCAAAATAAAAAATAAAAAAATGGGGCTGGAGGTGTAGCTCGGAGGTAGAACACCCCTGGGTTCAATCCCCAGTACCGCAAAAAAAAAAAAAAGGGGGGGATGAAAATGGTGGATTTTATGCATATTTTTATCAGAATAAAAAACACTTAAAAATTGGGGTTGTCTTGCATTGATAAAATTTGGCACACAATAAAAGATACCAAGGTGTACTGGAAGTCCAGTGTGTGAGCCCATCTAAGGAAAGGCTGAGCGGGGACTTGGCTTTAACTTTTCTGTATTGTTGAGTAAGTGCAGTATTGCACATGTTCTCTGCTCAGTACTGATTTTCATTCAGTGAGCCTTATTAGACACTTGGCTCTGTCAGAGCGTGGTCCTGAGTGGTTGGTTGGTCAGAGCCAAAGAATGAGAAATCCCTCATCCGTTAGGAATACCCAATCTAGATACATTCATGATCCCATAACAAAGTAGACTGTGGTATGAATTTTTGGGGGGAGGTACTGAATAATGTTTTGAGAACACTGGGAAGGAACAGTTAGAAATGAAATATCAATTTCATCAGTAAAATGATATGATGGTCATATGTGATTAGTCAGGACTCTGGGTTTCCAAATAGCACAGGAAACCGTCTCTTAACTTGCTTGAACAAAGTAGAGACTCTTGGCTCACAAAATGGGAGACGTTGAAGGGGTAAACCTCAGGCTTGGCTTGATCCCAGGTTTCAAAGGTGTCATAGATTTCTTTGTCTCTTCTTCCATTGGAGCTTCATTTGGCGTCAGTGTCGGGGACTATGGCAGTAGCACCCTGGATTGACATTTTCTTTGGTTTCCGATCCAGGTAAAAGGAGGCCGATTCTAGTAAAAAGGAATGGCCTCTCTTGATGGACTCTGATTGAGTGGGCTGGGGTCACGTGCCCACCTTTGAGTAGAGATGTGCACCAGTGTGTGCGCGTTTGCATGTGGGGAGGTGAGTGATCAACCTCTCCCAATCCCCTGGATTGAAAATACATGAAGATGGTTCTCCAAAGAGTCCAGGGAAACAAAAAGTGTACTCGTCATTAGTAACTTCAAAACCTGATCATACAGTCGGTTGTTCATGACTCCTTGTGCATTAGTTTCTTTTCTGTTGCTAATATAACACCATACCACAGACTAAGTTATAAAGAAAAGAGGTTTATTTGGATCCCTGGTTCTGGAGGTCCAAGATTGAGTGGCCACATCTGGTGATGACCTTCTTGTAGACAGAGTCCTGAGGCAGTGCAGGATGTCACATAGCAAGAGACAGGGAGTGTATGTGCGTGTGTGTGTGTGTGCGCACGCGCGCGTGTGCGTGTGTGTGTATGTGTCTCTTCTTCCTCCTCTTGTAAAGCCACCAGGGTTCAATCACAACAGCTGTGCCCTAATGACTTTAATCCTAGTCAGCCCCCACCTGCCCAGCCTCTAAACACCATACTGGGGATAATTCCACCTTCTTCAAACCTCACAGTGGTCACTGGATTTCAATACATGAACGCTTGGGGATGCCCTCACACCATAGCCACTTATTTAAATAGTTAACCACATTGCTTGATTCTCTAAACATTGCCACCGATGAAACTTCACTGTTATTGAAGTAAAATATCTAGAAATATTGAAATCTTGTGGAGAACTGAAAACTGATGATTGGAAAGGGCCAAAGCAACATATTTTAGAGGGAGAGAAAATGATCTGATAATCTTTCATAGATTAAAGAATTTACAGATGCTTTACTGAGAAAATTGAGTAGTAATTAGAGTGTATTCCAAGGACAGTATACTTTTTATTTATCCTTATTCTCTGATACCTGGAGAATGTTTGGTATTAATATAACGGCAAAAAGCTCATTAAATTGGTCCCATGAATACACGTGGCTCTAGTCCATCCAGAGTGCCTTATTGTCTGCCTAGTTGCACCTAACAAGTATCTTACATTGTTTTCCCTTTGCTTGTTCCTGGAGAGCCTATGCCATTCATGCTACAAATTCTGAGTATGGGAGTCTTACGAACTAAAGGAATTTCTTATACCTGCCCACTCATACAAGATACACACTTAAATGTGTAATTTTGCATATGGCTTCTGAAGATTTGTGGACCCACCTCCTCCACCAAACATTTCATTACTCCACGGACTCCAGGTTGAGATCTACTCCTCTTAGGCATTGCTGAAATGTAACTACATAATAGGAAAGGGCCATAGTGATCAACCAGCAAGGAAAGAATTATAGCGGAGAATGTGCTGTGCATTGTTTGTTCAGTAGTAGTGCTAGGTGCTAGGTTACACATTTGTTGCAATCATCTGATAACAGGTAAATATTTATGCAAGATGGCTACCTGGGCAAAAGAACCTCATGAAGTAGGGAATGCTAAAAGACCCATATAAACACCAGGGATACATTTGAAAAAAAAATGGGGTTCAAACAGCTTGTCAATGTTGACAGGTAAACATGCCATTCTCTAGGGAAGATGCAGATAATCAGGAGTCGGGTGTTGGTATGTTGGAGAGGGTGGGAGACAGGGTGGCCACGTTAGGGTCGCACTTCCATTTGTTCATTGCATGACCTAGGGATGTTACTTACCCTAAGAATGAGTTTCCGCATTGGTGAAATAGTGACAATAAGAGTTCTTACCTCCTATGACTGGAAATTTTTCTGAGATAATTGATATAAAGTGCAAGTATCTAGAGTGCGCTCAATAAAAATCTTATTTCTTTTTACTGTCAATAGTTATTCATTTCAGTTAGCATTGAAATAGAGGAACTGGGTCAAAGGAGAACAATGGTAGGTAAATAATTACTCATACAGCAGTATGACCTAAGAGGTTCCACTGGGAAAAGAATTAGCAATGTGGTTTTAAGATGTTCAACCACAAAACTAACATGATTTCGGAGAGAGGGGATCCTTCCAGTTCTTTGAGCCTTCCTGAGATAACTCTATTCTCTGAATTCCAAAAATAGAGATTATTATGAAGCCAGCTGAGACTAGAGATTTCTCAACTCTTTGTAGAGCAATACAGATGAAGATTAATATTCACGTATATCACACACTCCGTGGCAGATTTGACTGAACAGCATTGTGTGGGTATGCATGTGTAGGCAGTATAGCAAGTAGCGCCATAAGCTTTTTGTTTTTGTGATATTCATAAAAAATCAATCCCTGGCATGAAAATATGACTCAGTAAGAATTGCTTATTTTGGACCATTGCATAGATAAGATAGGCTCCACAGTGATGTACCGGGATGGCTTTAATCCTTACTCTTCTCCCACTTGGGAAAGTCATCAGACTACAGATGAGAGAGTGGCTTTATTACAGGAAGAATCATGAACCTGTTCTGCTTCTATATTTAAAGTAAATCATTCATAAGCATCAATCTTATTAGCAAATTATTTGGCACACGGCTCACAACTGTGTGTACGTGCGTATGTGTTGCTGGTGATTGAACCTAGGGGCGTTCTACCTCCTAGCCACAGCCCCAACTCTATTTCATTTCTTATTTTGAAACAGGGTCTCACTAAGTTGCTGAGGGTCTTGCAAAATTGCTGAAGCTAGCCTCAAACCTGTAATCTGCCTGTCTCAAGCCTCCCAAGTACCAGGATTACAAATGTGTATCATACAAAAGCTTGCCACACCAAGCTTGTGCATACCATCTTACATGGTACTCTAATTATAAGGTCTCTGTTCTAGAGGAAAGCCTAAGAAGTCAGTAAAAATGTCAGAAATCCCTCTCTTTGCCACACAGTTAAAATCACTAAATATATAATGCCATTCCAATATAAGATCTGGTAAGTAGGTGATAGCAAAATATATTTTTGTTATCTTCTTTGGACAGCAGAACAAGTTAAAAAAAGGATTTAGATCAGCTATGAAAAATCTGCTGAGTTTGTATTATTGTCAAACACTGGGCTGGAGTTACTGTTTGGGAAAGCCCACGAGAGCTTTTATTGTGTAGGCTTTTAAAGGTAAGAATAATTCCCATATTTGAGCTGCTTTTGATGTGGCTGTAACCAGAATAGAAGTGTCTTAGATTATGACTTTTTCTGAAATTGAGTAATTTTGTTGTAATAAGTCAGCATATGTTTCTGTCTAGTCTAAAAACTACACCAAGATAAAAACATGTTATGTAAAGCCACCCATAGTATCAAGTCTTTACACTTCTACTACGCTGAAGATGTCATAACAGCCCCGTACACCCGGCGATTTCCAGGTGGTTTACAGAGAACCTCAGTCAAGAAAAACACTTAGCTGAACACAGACTTGGCTGCTGGGGAGAGCACAGAGCAGTGAGAAAAAGCACACACACCCAAACTGAGCATTTTGATTATGTAAAAATTCAAAATGCCCGATGCCAAAAAAATAATGAAGACAAAAGATGGGACATGGTGAAGAGTTTAATGTGTCTATACTAAGAGCTGATGCAAATCGGTAAAGAGATTGGAATAGAGGAGGAAAAAACAAGCAAAGGACACGAACAAGTAAGTTGGCTGCATGTACTGTCAGAAGTAGTGTGGTGATCAGGGCATGGCTCTTCAGCCAGATGGCTTTGTTTGAATCTCAGTTTTACCACTTAATAGCTGTGTGACCTCGGGCAAGTCGCTTAACCTTCCTGTGCCTTGGTTTTCTCATCTGAAAAATGGGGATAATGCTAGACTGTTGAGTTAATAAATGTAAAGTGCTTAGAGAAGCACTTGTCCATAGTAAGGTCTATGTAAGTATGTTTACTTACTACTAATGATCATTATTTTTATGTACCTCAGAAGGTCTAGTTTCTAGGACTGTCTCATCAGGAAATTATTATACATTGGACAGAGACTCATGTATAATGGTGTTCATTTACACTTTATGAAAGTTTAAGTAAATTTTATCCCCAGTGAACTGGAGACTAGCCAAATTTATTTTTGCTATCATGTAATAAATTCAGCCATTTCTGTGAAGAAAATTTATGGGCAATTATTAAAACCAGGTTTTTTTGTTTAACATTATGATATGCACTTCCATGTACAGAATTTGTGTGTGCACATTTATATACGTGTATCTCTCATCCTCAGTGGAAAGCAGTGTGTGCATTTTCCTTCTTAGTGGAAGGAAATGCCTCAGAATTGGTGGTGTTTTTCTCTGAGTACTAGCATTGCTGCCTTATTAATTTTTCTTTCTTGTATTTGTTAAGTTTTCTATAATAAGATTGTATTATTTCTATAGCAAAAAAATGATTAAAGGAGCATGGGTCTGATTTCTTTTGAGGGTATAATACACCTCTCACGTGTGTGAACAGGATCACCCTTGCCTCCAGATGGCACTACTATTTTCACAGAGAACTGAGAGAATCTGGGCTGATGAGTATTTAGTTCAGTTGTGATCCTGGCTTGAGGGATGTGTTTGTCTGGCTCTCCAGAATATCCCTAGAGGAATGGGTGCGTGGACCCTGTACTTGCCCCCACCTCACGACACTGCTCTATTTCTTTCAGATTTTTGTCTGCTTCTAGATTTATGTTTTACTTTTATTCTTTGTGGTACTAGGGTTTGAACCCAGGACCTTGAGCATGCTGGGCAAACACTACCACTAAGGCTATACGCCTAGCCCTGCTTCTAGATTTTTTTTATTCTTTGTGGTACTAGGGTTTGAACCCAGGACCTTGAGCATGCTGGGCAAACACTACCACTAAGGCTATACCCCTAGCCCTGCTTCTAGATTTTTTAAGATTGTAGGACCAATTGTTTTAACATCTATTAAAACTGCTTGAGACAGGTGTAGTGGCACATACCTATAATCCCAGTACTTGGGAGGCTGAGATGGGAGGATCACAGGTTCGATATCAGCCTGGGCAACTTAATGAGATCCTATTTCAAAATAAAAAATAAGATCTGGCTGGACTGGAAGTGTAGCTCAGCGATAGAATGCCCTTGGGTTCAATCCCCAGTACCACACACACATATAAATGCTTGGGAGTAGATTAAATAGGTTTGTTTATAATTATCTGAATAGGCATACATGATGATTAAGCAGGTTTTTCATAGTAAGTTTATTTCCTAAGCCAATAAAGTAACTTTAGAGGCATTAGGCAGAATAAAAAGATTGCATAAAAAACCTTGTGTTCTTACATTTATTTCTCCTTTTCCTTAAGGCACTTTCTTTCTGCTCCACCATTTTATCAGGCCTGAGATTTAACCTCTTCAATTCCTGTAATCCTATAAGAATGGTTCTTTCAGGCACTTAGATTAGTCGGACAATCCTTTGCTTTTGTTTTTTCTTTCCATTTATTTTTTAAGTTGCATTATTCTCACATACTGATCTGTTAGCGTAATGATATGAAAAGTTAACTGTGAGTAAATAGGAGAAGGCTTATTTATTAATTGGTATGAGGTTAAACAAGAATTTTGTGAGCCTAATAGATCCCCCCATGGGCTAATCAGTCACAAAATGTTTTAATGATTTGCTTTTATTCATATCATGAAGTACTTGTTTTTAAAACAATTTTGTTAACAACCCTAATATTGTTAATAACTTCATGGTTTGCAATTATTTTGCTGACTGAATATGACATCCATTGAGGCTCTAGTAATCTAGATTTATAATTTTTTCAGATGCTACTGCTAAGTAGCATTTTTAATGGCAAAAACTGAAGTTTTCATAAGGAAAATTAAATAATTTATGCATAAATTTCCTCTTAGAAGCTCTCATCTTTAACATCGGTATACATGACAAATTATTTTCCAGAAGACCTTAGTGTATTTACGTTCAACCAATTGGTAATAATACTTTCCTGTATTTTTCAAATGTAACATGAAGTTCAGAATGGAATTATTTAGCATGATAATCATTTAACATAATGTTACCTTTATTTGATAATAATCAAGGTAGATTACAATTATCTACCCAGAAGCTGAATCAGTTGAACTAAAGAAACTCCAAGTCATCTAGGCAGGGGTTAAGGAGTTTTCATATGATGGCTTATTCATCTCTTTAATAATTATTTTAAAATTAAATCACCAAAGCCAATAACAATATCCATATTTTGCCACCCAGAGTTAACAAATATTAACTCGTCTTTGAGTTCAGATCTTTCAGTCAGAGACAGAATACTACAGATGAAGTTCGGATTTCTCTGGATCCCTTCCCCCCTCTTTTATTCCCTCTGTCTTTGTTGATGCACTTTAAGTCAAGAAAATCATAAGTATTCTTTGCCCTTATTTTCACCCTACATGCATAGATACATGTGTATGCTTACAGTTTTGCAGAAATGAAACCTTCCCTTGCAAAGCATCTCAGTTTTTGAGCGCTGTGTGTTAATAATCCATGTAGATCTAGTTCGCCCTAATTGAATTGTGTGATAGTATTTTATTGCTCATCTAGCTTCCTATTAATGGACATTTAGGTTGTTTCCAGTTTTATTGCTAATAAACATAGTGCTGTGAAGACCAATTTTATAAATGTCTCATACACGCGAGCAAAGATGTCTTAGGAAACATAATTAGGATTTGAGGGCAATGAAGAAATCTGTGTATCTTGAATTTTATAGATTTTGCACAGCGCCACCAGTATGTTTGTACTGATTTGCATTCTCAACAGCTACGTGAGGTGCAGATTCCTACATCCTTGCCGACGCTTTGCATTGTGGGTAGAAAAAATGGGTATCGTTTGTAGTTTAAATGTGAATCTCCTTGTTGCTAGTAAGGTTGGGCCTTTTCATGGAGTTTATCAAACTGAGTTTCCTCTTCTTTAAATCGCTAGAATACCTATTTACCCCACATTTCTTGTGCTGGGTCTTCTTTTTATTGATTTGAAGAAGTTATTACAGGTTGAGCATCCTTTATCCAAAAATGCTTGGGACCAGAAGTATTTTAGAGTTCTGATTTTGTTAGATTTTGGAATACTTGCATATACATAATGAGATATCTTGGGGCTGGAACTCAAGTCTAAACACCAAATTCATTTATGTCTCATTTTAACTTCATACACATAGCCTGAAAGTAATTTTATACAATATTTTAAGTAACTTTATGCATAAAATTAAGTTTCACAACGTTTCCATTGGTGTCATATCGGCACTGAAAAACTTATGGATTTTGGAGTGTTTGGGCTTTGTATTAGGGTTGTTCAACTTGTAAAATGTGCACTAAACATTTGTTTATGTGAGTTGAGAATATGACCTCCCAGTTGATGGCTCCTGTCCTTCAACTTTCTTATAGTGCTCTTTTACATACAGAAAAATTTCAATTCTTCATATTTATATGCCTTGCCCAAGAAATCCGTCCCTACCAAGTTCATAAAGACCGTTTCCAATATATTCATGTAGTTGATAAAATAATTTATTTTTCAGAAATGTGGCTCTTTTAGGAAATGATGAATTGCTAACGCCATCCTCTAAAATAGTCTTTGCAGCAGCGGGGATCATTTCCTGTGCTACTGAAGGAGCTGAGGAGAGAAAACAGTCGCATACACTGCGACTTACCAAAAATGGCTGCTACCTAGCTTTCTAGAAGCTTTCAGTAAACACTAGTTAAAATACAGGAGGTTGTGTTTATTTCTTATTTGGTTTTGTGGTTCAGATATTTGTGAAAATATTTTGCTGGTGTGGAAAGATAAAACGGAGGAAATTTCTAGTTTGGGTGATCACGGTTATTCAATGTGGATTTAGATTATTACCTTCAACTTCGTTGGCAAGTGAACAGAAGTGCAGAGAAGCCTGGCAGAGCTCCGAGGACATCATTTGCCCCATATGTGCTCAACACGTTTGGTCACCTGAAGTGCGATAGAGGTGCTCGGTAGCCCTTTTGGGATAATCTCTAAACAAGGCATATATATTCACGGTGGTGTGGGGGTCAGAGAAAGGAGTGTGGCTACAGATTAAAAGACAAACATTATACACTTTTAGAAACTGGAAGGAAAAGAAGGTTCAAAAGCCTAGAAGGTGCTGGCAGATGAGTTTTTGAGGGTACAGTTGATGTTGCCATTCAAAGGTGCTCAGAGGAACCTTTTTTGTTCCTAAACAAGGATGCGACATTGTTTTTGTGTGTGTCTTTCTCCACTTCTCTTGCTGCCCTGCCTCTCTCTTTAAATGACCAATGGACACTGCCGGCATTTTTCATTGAAAGGCTAAATCGGAATCCCCAAATTGCGAGACACTTAGCCAAAAATCTAGCTACAATTCTAGCTTGATCTTTTTTTTTTACTTCACTTATATATCCTAACACAACTTCAGTCTTCTGAGATGAACCATTTTGAACTACGTTTTTAGGGATGTCAGTCCCTAGGAAAGAAGGAATTACACAGAAGGGATTCGTTGCTTTCCTAGCAGCAAGAAAGGCACCACTCCCCACACCGCTCCCTGCAGAGAGGAAGCAAAGTCGCCCATGGGTGCCTGCAGGAGACGCAGGCAGCACTGGCCAGCCCTGCTTTGAGCACATGCCTGTCCAGGTGGGATGCGCTCTCCATGCACGAGTCTCTTTGGTGACCCGAGGAGTGACAGGTCTGCTTTGCTGATAAGGAAACATGCTTTTCAGAGACTGAGTAGCTTGTCCAAGACTGCACAGTTAGGAAATACTGCAGCTGGGATTACAGCCCAGTTTGGGCCTCCTCTCAGACCTTTCTTAGAAGTGCCGTCTTCCAAGTACAGTCTTCCTTGTTACAGTGAACAGTGGTAAGTTTTACAGTGTTATGACTTAGTGCTTTGGTGTGAGTAGATTTTCTTATTCCTTCCTTGACAAGTGGTAGGGTAAGAGAGGAAGAGCCATGGGTCTCTTTGTCTTGGACTGTGTCTACAGTGGAAGCAAGGTGGAGCATTGAAGACTGAAGTTTGCACACTTGGTAGTTACGGAGTCTTAGAACGTGTTCTGGGTGTAGGTGCAGATGGTGGTCTACATAAGTGTCTTGTGGTGAGACATTGTCTGAAGATGACATGAGGACCACGCTGTCCAGAGGTTCGAGGATGAATCTCAGTATCATTGTGTTAAAAACAAGGAAGGAGAGAAGGAAGGGGCAGGTTGTAGAGCTGTATGTACCATGTGATGTCAGTTACATAAAATCTTAAGAACATATGAATGATGTCCATTAATTGTGTATCTCTGTGTGTACAGTGGAAGTGTAATAATATGGAGCAGACGTATCAAACAAAATTTAATCAGTACTTGCCCCTGGGAAAGGAGTGACAAGAAGGACAAAGGAGACATCACCTTCTCTGTCATATTTTAATTTTTTATTTGAAAAAGCTCTGACATGGATTCAGGTTTCATAAAATGTTAACATATTTTAAATCTAGCTAGAAAGTATAGAGGGTGTTTGGTTGCATGTTTATATTCTTCTGCTTTTCTGTATTTGAATCTTTTCCCCCAAATAACAGCAGCAATAAAAATGTGGTTCTGTCTAGGAGGATTTGCTACCAACAGCAGTGGCCCCAAACACAAGTATTTTGAAATCTAGAACCAAATCGTTTCTTTGACCCTTTGTGTGGGCCATTGAAAACAGAGGCAGCCCGCTGCAGCCAGCCAGAGGAACGGCACGAAGCTCTTTTTGCCACAACTGAAAATACACAGATGGAGCAGAATATAGATTTAGAGATAGAGCACAGCCCAGTATGCATGAGGCCCTGGGTTCCATCCCTAGTAAAAAAAAAAAAACAAAAAGAAAAAGAAAAGAAAAATCATGTGGATGGGATGCAGCAAGAGACTATGATTTAGAGCTCCCACATGATATAAGGTGACAGAGTTGAGAGAGGGCATCTCAGAGATTATCCGAGGTTTCTGCAAATGGTTTGGTTTGGTTTATGTCTCTGGTGGCCTTATATGTTCTGAGTATCTGTGAATTCTGGCAGTGAGCTCTAAGCATACCTTGGTCACTGCCCTGGCCAAATGGCGTGTGACACTACTGTGCCCTGGGCGCACATGAATGATAGCAGCACAACCTTGGTTATTTCAGGTGAGAGAAATCTGCATGGCCAGTGGACAGGTACTCATTGCTTGGAGTGACCTTTTTTTCCCCCCTCACAGTTTAAGACTCTCAGGTTAACTCACAGATGGGTAAGAAAAATAAATTTTTTGAGAGACTCTGCTGCTTGAAGTTATAAGGCAAGGCCCCCTCCGTGTAGGGAGGTCACAAGGCGCTAGCTTGTATTTTAACTTTATTTCTGTATCTTAAACTTTGATTTAAGCTTCTGCAATTAAACTAGGATGTAGTGTTAACCGTTCCCTGAATTAATTCTCTATAAATTTGAAGCCTGTGAACGACTGTTATTGCTCAATTAAAAGGGAATATGCTCTGAACTGAGGATTTGAAAGACTGTGGATTGGTTCTTAGAGCCCTTTTCTGTCCATTGCCCACTGTTAAGAATGGATTGTATTTAACACTTGGTTAGGGCTGGGTGTGGTGGCGCACGCCTGTAATCCCCGTGCATGGGAAGCTGAGACAGGATCTCAATTTCAAGACCAACCTCAGCAATTTAGGGAGACTACCAGCAATCTAGTGGGGCTCAGTTCAAAACAAACAAATAAAAAGGGTTGTAGGTGTAGTTCAGAGGTAGACTACCCCCTGAGTTTAATCCCCTAGTATCCCCCCAAAACCTCCCAAACAAACAAAAAACACAAAACAAAATCCCTTTTAGGTAACTTAAGCACCGTTTCATTTATTACACGGGCAACCTGACTTGGAAAGGTGTGGGTGAGAATCAGCCAGCTGGTTTGAAAAGAGTTGAGTTTAGAGAGCGTTTGATTCCAACTTATATTTCATAGCAATGGCAATTTTATATCTGAAAGATTAACACTTTCTAAAACTTTTGACATAGTTTTTGAATTTGGCAGTTCAGAAACTGAAAAATAAACATATATTGACCTTTAAAGGGTTTTCTTTTACATTAATAATAAGGTCATCCTTAGGTATGCTCAGTTGTTTTGTGTGTGATGTACTTCCTTAATGGTTTTTTATAGAAAACATCATGTATAGCCGGGTGTGGTGGCACATGCTTGTAATCCCAGTACTTGGGAGGCTGAGGTTCGTGGCAAGACTCAGCTACTTAGTGAGGCCCTCTGCAACTTAGTGAGACCTTGTTTCAAAATTAAAAAAAAAAATAAAGTAGGGTTGGGGATGTAGCTCAGAGGCAGAATTGTCCCTGGGTTCAATCCCCAATACCATAAAATAAATATAAATATATAAAACTAAAATATATTGCTTGCTTTCCACATAGACAGTTTTTTAAAAATAGGTTGTCTTTTTAATTGAGAGCTACCCATATGCTCCTAATGACAGTATAAACTGGGTTATCCTTTCTGGAAAGCAGTTTGGCAATATGTTAAGAGCCTTGTTTTTTACCCTTTGTCCCAGTATCCTCACTTCTAGGAAACTATCCTAAGGGAAAAGTGAGAAATATGGACAAACATTTGCAAAAAATTCATTGCAGTATTAGCAAGACCTAGAAAACAACAACTGATAGGGGAATTATCCAACAGAGCTCGGAACACTGCTATTCTTTTGGACTACGTAGCTACTTTAACTATTTTCTAATGAATTTCAGGGCAAAAGAACATGCTATTTCTTATGATATGGAGTGAAAACAGTGGCATATAAAGCAACATATGCAGCATGACCGCAATACCTTTTATATGTTCATATGTGCAAAAATAACATTCTTAGATGTAGTCAGAGATGAATTAAATGAAATACATTTGTAGATGAAATATGCTAAATCTTAACTTCTCCGGGTGCTGTTGTTATGGGTGACTTCATTTCTATTAACATTTTCAAAAATTTTTTATATTCTATAGTCCATTACTTTTATAAACAGAATTAAACAGTTAAAACATCTGCCTCTGAATAAGCATAGACGGACTGCTATTAAACAAAAATTGCTATCTAGCATTTTTATAAAGGAAAATATTCTTTTTTGAATTGTAAAGTTTTTATGGGTGACTTATTTCAGTTTAAATCACCGAGTTTGATGTTGTGGAATCTAAAGAAATAGGGCATGATCTGCCTTCCAGGACTGTAGAACTTGTTGGAAGAGGCAAGATTAAACAGCTGAAAATCCTACAGATAACATCTCAGAGTTGCAGAGCCTCCCTCTCTAGGTGCATTGGGATGGAGGATGGAAATGCAGTTTATGTTCTTATCATATATTTTTTATGTATTGCTCATCGGTTACCAGGTAACTGGCAGTGGTTAATAGAATTAACACTTTTGATCATTTACTCTAATTCACTGAGTCCTGGTTGTGCCTATTCGTGACATGTAACACCTCCTTCCTCTCTTTTCTATGTTTAATTTAAAACTTGAAATGCATTTACTTAGTGGTATTGGGTCCCTGCAAAGCTATGACAGCTGATGGAGAGACTTTTTGGTTTTGCGCTGAGGATATTAACTTGGCCCCACGTTGGGCTGCCTCCTGCTTCAGCACACAGACAGGAGGAGGCAGGTGGGAGGGAGGACTCTGCTAAGAGTGTGCATGGTGATTTTGGATTTGGCCAGCTCTGTAAAATTGATCTAAAAATTTGCTTTTTAACTCCTGGGAAGGTCTCGCTGAGGGCCTGTTATCTTTACATTAACTTGCTAATATAAATTGTTACAATAGAATAATGTTAGGGTTAAAATTCAGGATTGAACACTATTCCATTAGTAAGTAGTAATGGGACAAGAATATTGATTGCTTATAGAAACATGTGGGGTGTCATAGTACTATAGTAAGACTAAAATAGTTAGAAGAGTTGCTAGCCGATGTGAAATGGGATGGTGAACTAATTTTTGTAGAAGGATGTATTCCTAATGAAGTGGGGCTTCTGATAGATTTGAGTGATTTACATTCATTTAGATTCATTATGCGCATATGCTTGCAAATCATATTCTAGAACTAGAAGAAAAGCTATTTGGCATACTTTGGAAGTCTAGTGAAATCCTGTCTGTCAGTGGTAATTTATGCAGACTTTAATACTGTTTTATTTGAAGAATAAGCTGTTTAATGAATGGATCAATAAAATTTCACAAAAGTAAACTGTTCAATCAAAACTAATTATATGTTTGGGAGGCATGATAAAATCATTTTAATGTGGGAACTACATGAAAAGGGATACATTTGTGTGACCTGGTAGGCCCGCTTATGGCCATAGAACTTGGATTTAAAGACTTTCTGAGGTTGGGTAAAATATAATCGAGTGAACTCTGTATGTATTGGGTTTTTCTTTTGTTTTGTTGCCGGACCTCATTTCTCCCATTTTATGGATTCCACCTTCCAAGCTTGCCTGTGTAGCAGCTGGAATTGAAATTGTGCCACTCGCATTTGAATTCTGGCTCTAGACAGTTGTTAGTATTGTGACCTTGGGAATGGCCTTAATTTCTCTAAGCCTCAGTTTTTCCTCTTGTAACAATCTGTGTAATTGATTGGGTAGTGGTAAAGATTAAATGGGTAATACCCACAGAGCCCTTAGCACCCCCACTGGCTTCAGGCAAATATTAACTCTATGCAAATGGTAACCATGATTTAATGAAGGCAAATATTTCTAATTCTTATTATGTTTTCATAGACTAGAACATTTAAGTCTAATAAATATACAATTTGGATTCATATCTCCCTGAACCTGTTAGCCTACTTTGTTTTTCATACATTCTGATGATCAAGAAATTGAAAAAATAATTTTCAAAACTAATTATTTTGAACCAGGCGTGGTGGCACCTGCCTGTAATCCCAGTACTTGGGAGACTGAGACAGGAGAATGGCAGGTTCAAGGCCAGCCTCAGCAACTTAGTGAGGCCCTCTACAACTTAGTGAGACCCTATTTCAAGATAAAAAAATAAAATAAGACTGGGGATATAGCTTGGAGGTAGAATGCCCCTGGTTGCAATCCCCAATAACACATACACACACACCTATTTTGTATAATAAGCAATTGTATTAATATTCTTTGAGTTTAGAATTTGGAAAATTCTAGGTGAAAAAATTTAGGATCCTGTCAATCAGGATCCTTAGTTAACCCTTTTGACAGCTTCCCACTGCCCTTAGAATAAACAGTCCAAACTGTTAAACATGCCCTCATGTGACCCTGATGAGCTTGTTCTCATCCCTTACCTTCTCTCTCACAACTTAGCTCTCTGACTGGGCTGCGTTTCCTCCAAGTTTTCCAACAGTGTGCTCCCCCATCGGTGGGCAGTTTTCTTTCCATACTGCCCAGTCACCACAATACCCTTGCCCACACCTGTGTGCTACCTGGCAGCCTGGTGACTCCAGGGCTCTGCTTTAACATTTCTTCTTCAAGAAGGCATTCCAAGCTCTGTGACTGTAAACTCCCCTTCTGTATATTCTTACCAGAATATATTCTTAAATATGTAATACTGACTTCTCTTTCAAAGTATATATATATATATATATATATATATATATATATATATATTATTAATGTTACTGTCAATACTATTTTATTATTTTTGAACAATTGCTTAACCACCTTCCCTTGTAGAATGCATGCCCCATGAGGACAGTGCTATGTCTCTCTGATTCTCTCTTACCTTCTTGCTGAAGTCAGCATTCAAAGCTTGGGAAGTCCCCAAGTTGGGTAAGAGTGGCAAGCCAGGAAGGGCGGCCCTGGGTCTCGGAGCAGCCTGTTTGACACGCAGGTGCCACGCTGCCTGCTCTTCCAGCATGAAACAGGGACTTCTCCAAGACTTCTCCAACTTCCCTTTGGAGACTATGCCTTTGTGAAGTGCTTTGAAATTCCACTGTCTCTCAAATTCTTGATCTGCACAAGACATTTAAACTTGACTGGAAAAGGCCAGTTTCTCTCAGTATAGGTAAAACTCAGGTGTATCTAGTTGAAGAAGTAGTCAGTATTTTGTCACAGCAGGATCTCGTTAAACTTGATTCTTCGTTGAAAGTGAATCTCTCCCTGGGGAGAAATGAAGTCTCCGTGCCTTCACCATGAGTGTGTGTATAACACGAGGCAACAGGGTCCTGGCGGTGGACAGTCTTCAACCTTTTCTCCCTCTCCTACGTCCAGTTTGGGAATATGTGAGACTATGTGTGTGTGTGCGTGTGTGTGCGTGTGCGCACGCGCGTGCACTTATATGTGATTGGTGAAAGATCTGCTGATGTTCTACCCTGGAGAGAAGGATGAGGCCATTTCTAATGGTCTCTGTGTAGCCTCATGGCAAGAATACCATGTCATTCTGTACAAAGGCATGTTACATGTTCAATAGTCATTGATACGACCTATTATTTCTACCTTCTAGGTTTCCTTTAAGTGAAGTAAGTCTATTTTGGACATTTTAGGATGTTATCTGAACAGAAAACAATTTAAAAACACTACTATCTTATTAAAAATTAATCCTCAAGAATATAAAATATTTGAAATCTAGCAGTGTACTGGCTGTGTGTGTTGGGGAGGTACTGGGGATTGAACTCAGGGGCATGCTATCTCTGAGCTACACCTTTAGACCTAGTTTCTTGTTTTTAAATTTTGAAACAGGGCCTCACTAAGTTGCCCAGGCTGGCCTGAAACCTGTGATCTTCCTGTCATAGCCTCTCAAGTACTGGGAATACAGGCTTGAGCAACCACACCGAGCTAACAGTTCAAGGACTATGTTCTATGCAGATAGAATTTGCTAAAAACCCACTCCATGAGTTTGGACCCAACTACTTCCCTGCATGCATTTAAGTTTATAAGCTTAGAAGGGTCTGCTAAATATATGCTTTTATTTCTGGTTATTTTAAGACAGTTAAATTTGATTATAATTTTTTCCTTCAGGTAACATTCTCAGAAGCAAATATTACAAATAAATTGTGCATGTAAATGAAAAACATTACATAGACTTTCATCATTGCTGAAAGTGTGCCCCTAAGTACATTTCCTCCTTTTTTATTGTTTTCTTGTGCTTTGATATTATGTTTTAAAATCATTTTGTCATATTCCTTCTAAAAGTTCATCAAAATCTCTGTAGATTAGTGTGAATTTGAAATTCTAGATGAGAGGGTAGATCATAAGTGTTAGAAAATGAAGGCTGGAAATCAGCAGGTGTTACACTGCCAGTACTCCTGCCCTTGGGCTATGGCAGGAGACCTGAGATATGTCATTTGCATTTTTGTGCATAGATGCTTTCCCCTCTCCCTGGTTCCCTTAGCCCCCCAAACAAACAACATAGCAACAAAGGCTCTGGGAGCCCTGGGATGGTCTTTTGCCAATAGTAAAATTTTTCCTATTAAATACTAATATACCTCAGTTAATAAATGCGTTCTTATTCCTCCTTTGTGAACTTAAGTCTATATAATTAAAGTTTATACAGAAGAATTTCTCTTTTAAAGGAGTCATATTCTAAAGACAGATATTATGTAATGTAAATAATCAGTGAATAATTTGTTTTGAAATATAAATTTTCATAAGCTGCAGTTTTCAGTTATTTAAAAACATGACTTCTCTGTTAGAAGAAGTATAAAGAAGTGCTCAT
Source organism: Glis glis (assembly GCA_004027185.1). Classification (NCBI taxonomy): domain Eukaryota; kingdom Metazoa; phylum Chordata; class Mammalia; order Rodentia; family Gliridae; genus Glis; species Glis glis. The sequence continues at coordinate 4,555 of PVJS01019518.1, read as the reverse complement.
AATTTTTAGAATCCTGAACTTTTTTGTTTTCTTTTGGTCCTGGGATTGAACCCAGGGGTATCTTACCTTCGTGCTACACCCCCAGCCCTTTTTATTTTTTATTTTGAAACAGGGTCTTGCTAAGTTGCCAAGGCTAGCCTCCAACCTGCTGTCCTCCTGTCTCAACCTCCCGAGTACTGGATTACAAGTGTGTGTCACTGCGCCTGACAGAATCTTGAATCTTTACACTGGTTCTCATATTTCTCTTTACGTTATTTAGAATAGTTGAATTTGCAAATTAACGTGATCACATTTAGTAGAGTAAAAAGTTTATCTTATTAATTTAATGGCCACATTCTTCAATCAATATCTGGGCTTTCTATAGAAAATGTATCTTCTGAATCATGAGCAATTTGTAAAGAACATTCAGAGGTTGAGTCGTATTATGTAGAGAGGGCAGGCATTCAAATCTGCCAGAAGTGGATATTTTTCTCTCTGTCATCAGAAACCAGAACATCTCCCTAAACCCCTGTTTTCCTGTGGGCTTGGTCACTTTCCTTTCAACACCTGACTACTTTCTAATAGAAAATTTCCTTTTGGAGCCAGCAAGGATTTAGTCTGTAATAAAGATATTATTAACCAGTAAATGGAAAGTAGACCATAACAAACTATAAAAAATTAGGGGCTGGCAGAAGAGAGAAAAACTCTTTCTTTTCCCTTTTTAGCATCCAACGTGTGATTTGGATCTCAAATAGTAATTTATTGAAACAAGCTTTTGAAGCTTTGTAGAGGAAATGTAAAGATTTCTACTGCAGACTTTTTTATGATTGCAGTTTTTTGAACTAAACTATTTGAGTAGTACTCTTTTATCAGGTGATTTTAAAAAAGCAATGAATTAAAACAGAATATGTTTAAAAATATGTATGTAAGCCAGGCGTGGTGGCACACACCTATAGTTTCAATACTTGGGAGGCTGAGACAGGAGGATTTGCAGGTTTGAGGCCAGCCTCAGCAACTTATTGAGACCCTGTTTCAATATAAAAAATGAAATAGGGTTGGGGTATAGCTCGGAGGTAGAATGCCCCTGGATTTAATACCCAGTACCAAAAAATAAAATAAAAATTTGTATGTCGATACACTTATATTGTATGTGTACATATATATTACAAATACATATCATATATGAAAAACAGAATTTTGTTTTAGACTATATATGAAATGATATGGAATTTTGTGTAGAGGAAAAAGTTTCCTATTGCTCCCCACTACCAAAAAGAAAAATAAAAAAAGAAAGCAAAAAGATATCTTCAAAACCCAGGGAAGCACTATTTATTTATTTATTTTTTTTTTTTGCAGTACTGGGGATGGAACCCAGGGGCATTCTACCTCTGAGCTACCCCCACCCTATTTTTTATTCTTATATTTGAAGCAGGTTCTCACTAAGTTGCGGAGGGCCTCACTAAATAGCTGAGGCTGGCTGTGAACCTGCGATTCTCCTGTCTCAGCCTTCCAAGTACTGGGATTACAAGTGTGCGCCACCATGCCTGGCTGGGAAGCATTGGTATGTATCTTTACCAAAATTTTTCTGTGTATTTCCTCATTGTTTCTAACTTGCCATTTTTAAGAATAAACTTTGGGCTTATTTCCGTATCAGGCAGGAATGCCTTTTAAACCTGTTTCGTTTTCTATTTTGTGCATGTGTTTTAATTTTAAAACTTAAAACTTTTAAAGAAATAAATGTGAGGCATTTCTCCCCCCCATAATAAATATTTGTTGAATGCCTATCATTTACCACATAGATAGTAGGGATATTGAAATAAAGGTAGAGCGTCCTACCCTCCAGGAATTAATATCTTGATTTTTGTGTGCATACACAAATGCACATTAAAGACATGTTCTAACTGCAAATTTAGCAATTCTTACTAGAGAGGAGGGCAGTGACTACAGGGTCTCTACATATATCTGAGGTAGTTCACGTCCAGAAACTTCGTGTGAATTTGTCATACAACGAAATCTGAAACTCAGTGACTATCAGCTTACTGACTTGAACAGGACAAGAAATATCCTAGCCAGGTATTTCATGTTCATGCATCCTCTACTAAGCACAGATAGTGCCATTGATGTTTCCTTCATTAAGTACTGGGTGGCATTAGGCTGGGTGTGGTGACACATGCCTGTAATCCCAGTACCTGGGAAGCTGAGACTGAAGGATTGCAGTTCAAGGCCAGCCTCAGCATTTTAGTGAGACCCTCGGCAACTTAGCATGACCCTGTTTCAAAATAAAAAATAAAAAGGTCTGAGGGAATAGCTAAGAGGTAGAACACCTCTGGGTTCAATTCCCAGCATCCCCCCAGTATATATGGAGTGGCTTTGTTATTAAGTGTTTCAACTTGATTAGCTCCTCTTTCCCCCACCTCCAATTATTGCGATTTCAGATAGTCTCACATCATAATGTAAATCATGTTGACAGTGGCAGGCAGGCAGGAGAATCTAGCTGTTTCTGCTATACTTTGCCATCAGATAGTAAACTCCACATAGGAGTGATTTCTTTTAGTAGCTGCTATGAAGGAAAGCTATATATATTTACACACACACACACACACACACACACACACACTCTTACACACTTTTCACCTTGGTGGTTCACATAGTGAGTCTGCCATTAGTCCCACCAGCATATTGCTACCATGACAGTTCTAAGGCCTATATTGTGAGGTTATTATGGTAATTAAATGATGTAATATATAAAACATCTGGCCAGCACCTGGCACATCGCAAACACTCATGGTATTAAATGTTGTTGTTAGGAGCTCACTGCTTTGATTCGGATGTGTTTGAGTTTGTCCCACAAAGGCTCACGTGCTAGAAGCTTGGTTCTTAGTGTGGTGATGTTAAGAGGGGGCATCGTGGTATTAGTGCTGGTCTCTGGGAGTGAGTTAGCCCTCCTGAAAGTGAGGTGTTATGAAAAGAGCGAGCCTGGCCTCTCACTCTCCCTAGCTTCCTGTCTCACCACGTGACCTCTTCTGTACTAGACCAGTTCCCTTCCCATTTCTCTATCTTGTTATGATGCAGCCAGGGGGTCCCTCATCAGTGGCCAAACAGAAGGGAACACCAGATCTTAGAATTTCAGTCTCTAAAATAGGAGCTAAGTAAACTGCTTTTCTTTATAGCTACTCAGCTTCAGGTATTTGGTTATAACAACAAGAGTAGCCAATGCACTCAGTAAGTGGTACTTGGTAAATAATAAATTGTGATATCAGACATTCTCATTACATATAGAAAAATAACTATGTGTATTTAAGGCATACAATATGATGTTATGGAATATTTAGAGATAACACAAGTCACAGAACAAAGGAACCAGAAATTTTTCTCTACAGTTGCTAAAGTAAACTTATCTTGTATTTCTACTGCCCAGCTGTCTTTAAAATAAAAATAAACGGCTGGGCATGATGGCACACGCTTGTAATCCCAAGCCTCTTGGGAGGCTGAGACAAGAGCATCCGGGTTCGCAGCCAGCCTCAGCTACTTAGTGAGGCCCTCCGCAACTTAGTGAGACCCTGTTTCAAAATAAAGAAAAAAAATAGGACTGGGGATGTAGCCCGGAGGTAGAATGCCCCTGGGTTCAATCCCCAGTACTGCAGAAAAGAAAAAAAAAGATAATAGCCGGGCGTGGTAGCGCATGCTTGTAATCCCAGTATTTCGGAGGCTGAGACAGGAGGATCACAGGTTTGCAGCCAGCCTCAGCTAGTTAGTGAGGCCCTCCGCAACTTAGTGAGACCCTGTTTCAAAATAAAGAATAAAATATAGGGCTGGGGATGTAGCTTGGAGGTAGAATGCCCCTGGGTTCAATCCCCAGTACTGCAAATAAATAAATAATTGCAGTATGCATTACAATAGTATTATAAGCCAGGTATGGTGGCAAACACTTGTAATTTCAGTACTTGGGAGACTAAAACAGGAGGATCGTAGGTTCAAGGCCAGTGTGTCGTAACTTAGCAAGACCCTGTTTCAAAAAAAGAAAATTAAAAGGGCTGAAGGTGTAGTTCAGTGGTAGATTGCTCCTGGGTTGCCCCCAGTACCACCAAAAATTATAAATAAATATAGGATTGGATTTCTCTTATGCTTTTATGGACTGGAAATATATTTAGCAAAAAAACAAAACAAAACAAAAACAACTGGTCTTGACTTTTGAATTGGTTTTAAATAGAACAAATGCTTCCCAGGCCACAAGTATTAGTATACGTTACCAAAAGCTGGAAACATTCTAGAAAACGGTCTAACTGCATTTTCAGCCCCCCGCTTCACTTCACATGTGTGCACTACGAGCCCAGCCCATGAAGGCTCTTGAGCGTTGGATATTTGCCTTAAGGATGTGAAAAAAGTGGACCTGGACTTTTAACCAAATTCCAGACTATTAGGCTATGAATAACTCCTTGGTGCTTAAAAATCTCCAATTCCTCACAAATGCCTGTATGATTCTCTTTTTTTTTTTTTTTTTGCGGTACCGGGGATTGAACCCAGGGGCATTCTACCTCTGCGCTGCGCCCCGGAAACCGGGTCTCATGAAGTTGTG
>PVJS01019517.1:0-33635 GCA_004027185.1 Glis glis | reverse complement strand
CTCTCTCTCTCTCCTTAGTGAGGCCCTCCGCAACTTCGTGAGACCCGGTTTCAAAAATAAAGTATAAAAAATAGGGCCGGGGGCGTAGCGCGGAGGTAGAACGCCCTTGTGTTCAATCCCCGGTACAGCAAAAAAAAAAAAAAAATTTACTTATCGCAAATTTAATGCTAGTCTATAGGGCATGGATCTAGCAGGTACAACCTCAAAGATTTTAGAAGCATATCTGAATGTGTGAGTTTTATAAGATTTAAAAGTTATAAGTAAAAGTAATGGATATTTTGGTATATTCCATTTTAAATTTTTAGAGTCATTAAGCAGTAATTCAGTGTCTTTATATGTGTGTATGTATATATGTGTTTGTGTGTATATATGCATGACTAGAGATAGAGAGATAGAAATAGAGAGAGAGGGAGAAAGAGAATATGAATGGAGGTAGATTAAAAAAACTAGCACACACAAAATATGATAGTGGTTACAATCATAGGCTTTAGAATCGGATCTGAAATTTTATTTTCTGTCTGCTGCATCTCAGCGGTGTGACTTTGGGGAAGAAGTTTGACTTCTCTGAGTTTCTCCATCTGTAGTATGCAGATAACAGTAGCCACTGCACATTCAAGACAAGTGAAGCAATATTTTAGAACACATAGAAGAGTGCCTGGCATAAAATAAGTGTGAAATGTGAAAGTATACTTTAAAACAATTTTTAATATTAAGAAAAGTTGAATGCATAGGGTTTGGGCTTATTGTTGTTTTCATTCAGATGGCTTCTAGGAAAATTATATATTTATTCTATATCCATAAATTATTGCTTTAACAGAAAGGTTTCTGACTCAACTACAAATATTGTTTTATTATATATCTAAATGAACCAAAATTTTTATTTTTTCTCATAAAAATCAACACTACTAATATTTTTGAGGTCTTTAAAAGCATTACTTTTTGTTTAATATTAGATTCTCTCATGTTCTGTTGAATCAAGAAGATATTCTAAAAAATTTGAATTTAGATCTCTGGTATCTATGTTTTAGTAAATTACTCTCAAGAATGTCTGACAATGTCTACTTCCAAATCTCCTCGACTTACTATCTTACGGTGACTAGAGCTTTACTCATTGGAGGAACTCTGACATCCAGTAAATTAAATAATTCTAAGCAAATGTCTACGTCTTTGCTGGTACTTATTACAGCACATATGTGTTTATCTTTTGGTACTAGGAAAGAAATTAGGTATCTCTAATCCTAAATAAAATTCTTTCATTGATAGCTTTTTCACACTAACTATATCAGTGAGTCTAAAATGGCAAGCCTTACCACCTAGTTACAGCAGGTTCAAACCCTAGAGAAGGTTAGTTCATCCCTCTACCACAGGGTCTCCTACTGTGAAATAGTGTAGCAACAAAGCCTGCTTACTAGGGTATTACAAGTATTAAAGGAACTGACACATTCAAATGATCCATAGTAAGTGTTCAATTAAGATTAGCTATCATTTTGTATAAAATAATAACATGTCAAATCACTTGCACACCAATATTTCAAGAATCAGTATTGAAGTTAGCAATTATAGAGTATACTTTCAAATATAGAGTATATTTTCAAATCATTAAAATTAATTATGTAAGTTCCTTAACAGTATTTTACTCAAAGACCTTTCAACTAAAAAGTGCTGTCCTCCCTCTCTGTTGTATAAATAAAGCAATTGATAATTAAAGTATAAGTCTATATCATGGCTTTCTGGAGATAATATAGCTTTTCTCAGAGGCAGAATTGCAATGAGAATATATCATTTCTGGGATCAGACCATTAGACACGACCTCTTTAAAGCTGAAAAATATCTGAAAAAATTCATCACATGCAATATTTATTCCTCAACATGAAAAGACTGAAATGAGACTTCAGAGAGTAAGATAAGAAAATATAGAGAAGAAAATGTCTTTCAAAAGGAAGAAGTAAATTACAGTTTTTCCCCAAAGCCATTAAATCTACCTTGAAAATAGATAAACACACACACACACACACACACACACACACACACACACACTTCTTGGGAAGAAGAGCAATTAGCCCAAAGCCACAGGAAATAAAGCACTTTTTGTTTGTTTTCAAAGCAATCAAATCAGGTTGTGAAATAGCTTTTCCATTTTCTGTCTTAGTGAAAACAAACATCACAGCGAATCCCGTGTGAAGGGAATGCTGAGAGAATAACTTTCCAGATAAATTTGCATGTGTCCACAAGCCAAAAGCATTGCAATGGGGCATCGAGATTATAGCAATTTTTCTTATTAATACACTTTGTCAGATGGTATGGTTAAAAATTTTTTAAAGCTGCTTTCAGATTAATAAAACTCATTCATAGAGAAAGGTTAAGTATTTCCATGTATATTAGTTAGCACTCTAAATGCCTTCAGTATGCAAATGGTTATGACTAGATTTAATTTTAACTTTCACTGCCTGATTATAAAGTTATAAGTAATTATTTTATATATTCAACATGTTAGCATATGCTATGAACCCATATAAATCTGTAATTATATATAACATATAAAATACCAGTTTATATATGTATAAACACAAATTTCATAATGTGAAGAAAACATATTTTAAAATTTTCCACATTATACTTCAAAAAAAACTTGAAATAAAAAAGGCTTATAATATCACATGAAATGAAAATAAATGTTTGTACAAGTACATGTGATCATTTAAGACAAAAAGGTTAGAAAGGCCAACACCAACTTAGTATGGTGATTATTTCAAAGTGGTACTATAGCCGAGCATGGTGGCATCTGCCTGTAATCCCAGTACTTGGGAGGCTGAGACAGGAGGATCACAGGTTCGATGCTTGCATCTGCAATTTAGCAAGGACCTCCGCAACTTAGTAAGACCCTGTTTCGGATGTTCGCCTTAATATGTGGAAGCTAGATAGAAGGAGATTTAGAAGGGACTACAGACAAAGAAGATGAAAACTTTAGATGAACAAAGAAGATGACCTAACTGAGGGAGTTGGGAGGGGGGTGGAGGGAAACACACTAAAGCGCATGAGGTATATATCCAAACTTATAAAACTTAAATCACTGTGCAAAGCACTTAAGGGAGGGAACGGGGAGGGAATGGGGTGGGATTTGAGGGAGGGCTAAATGGGCAATGTATGCATGTATGATTCTTCTAACCTGACACTTATCAAATGTATAATTACAATGCACCAGTAAATGGATATAAATAAAAAAAAGCAAAAAAAAATCAAAATAAAAAATAAAATGGGGCTGTGTGTGTAGCTCAGAGGTAGAATGTCCCTGGGTTCAATAATAAATAAATAAATAAATAAATAAATAAATAAATAAATAAACAAAGTGGTATTATGTTTGGTGCTCAAATCAGTTAGTACTGATTGGATTAAATTGTCATATTTTTATTTTACATTATATGGCTCTAGGAGTTTCTTTTACTATATAATTTTGAGGTTTTTTTTAGTGGTTAGCCTGCTAATTACAATTTACATCTTAAATGAGATCAATTTAGATCAAATTAATACTGAATTATGTTGATGGTATGTAAAAAATTGATCCAAGCCAGGTGGGGTAGGGCATGCCTGTAATCCTAGTACTTGGAAGGATGATACAGGAGGATCAAAGGTTGCAGACTCAGCAACTCAGAGAGACCCTATTTCAAAATGAAAATTATTTTTTAAAAAAGGGCTGGGGATGTAGCTTGGAGGTAGAGTGTCTCTGGGTTCAATCTCCAGTAACAAACAAAATTGATCCAATATAGTTCTGTCTCTCCTCCTTTTTTGTATAATTATTTCCACACATATTACATCTTCATTTACTATATGACCATCAATAAATTTTTAAAGTATTGCTTTACCCAATTGTATTTTTTTTCATGAATCACATGGTTTATTATATTCTTCTTGGGTTGAGAGCAATTAGAGGAGGAGAATAACAAGAACAAACTTCACAGGGAATGCATTCCATCGATGAGCTATATCAGTCACATAGTGAGTGAGCTCCAAAATTGCTAAGGTCCAGTTGCTCAATTTGGATGAAGCAGGCCTCATTGGAAGGTCAAGTCTAATCAGAAGGTCAAGTCTAATTAAAGTTTGAGGTGTACCTTATATGAGGGTTCTGGGGAGAAGCTGCCTTGGCCTCCACAGCAGAGATAGCTACACACTGTGAGGGCCTTGGGTTCCAGAGGGCTAGCGATGCTGGTGTTGGTGGACGAGTCATCAAAGCTCAGAAGCTAATGGGGGCAATAGGTTGCATTTCCTATTGCAGCCTGGTCAAACTTGAGTACATACATATATACATTGCTTCAAAGTGTCTGTTTTTCATGACTTGTATAGTTTCTAGGCTATTAGTTTCAAAGTTCCCACAGAGGATAGGACTAAGACATGAAGCATATAGCTCTCTGTTCTTACTGAGATTCAGCCATTTTCTTGGATAAATACTATTTAGATTGTTGCAAGTCTTTAATTTCAAAAAACAGATTCCAAAATTTATTAGTTTGCAGTTTATGCAATTGCTCTTATTGCTTTTTTATGGAGGAACAAATTTTTGGAGGTTATTATTCTGCTTCCAGAAGGCTCCCCCTCAGGAACTAGAACTGTAACCTATGTAATTTTCCTCCACTAAATAGTGTTTATTTGGATAATTTGCTGTGTTCAAACAATGCTGTAACAACTGCCTACCGATTTATCTAAATTTATCTCTGAAAAACCACCTTTTCCTGAATTCTACATTGAGTGGGTCATGCTAAACCTGCCATCGTAGGCACAATTCATGTTACAACTTTACTTGTTTTGTTGTTCTTTTAAAATCACATTCCATAGGTGTCTAATTTTGCATACTCACTTTTCTCCCTTACTCCAAAACTATGTCCTCACATAGAGCTCCCTAAGACTTATTGACAAAGGAGTAAAATACTACAGAACCTGTCACAGAATCCTCAACAGGATATGCTAATAACCACCTAGAAAGGCATTGATGTAGCCTCAATCAAGTATTCTCCTGCAAGAGCATTCAGGAAAAAAGTCCTCCCAGTGAGCAGAACATGGAGCCGTGCATTTTGTTGTGTACTTTACTTAAAAGAAGAGATGGCCTGAAGCTAGAGTCTACATTGCTTTATGAGGCAGCACTAATGGTTGGATAGTGTAGACTGGGAACAAAGCAGGAGAGCAAATGAGGTGGTTTGTGTGGAAGAGATAGGCAAATAGACCACTGTCAATGGGTCTAGGGTCAGAATTTGATCATATTTGTAGATTATAAAAATATTCACACTGAAGTGCCCCCAAATATTTAAGGTAAGAAAAATTGCCTACTTGGTGCTTTTTAATAGGAATACAAGTATGAGCACTGTAAAGATGGAGGCTATTCATGGACTCAGTATTCAACTTTCACCTCCATAAGGTGACCTTGGCTACTTCAGCAGCTAAATGCCTGCCTTTCTTGCACAATCAACCAACACTGAGATCCAAAATGGGATGCTACTTTGAAGGGAACTGCACCATATGCTACCTGAGGCAGTCTGGTTATATTGGACTCATTTATTTGAACTGACCTTTTGTTCTTGCATGTGAATAAACATATTGTAGATTTGAATTTATTTTCTCTTTCCATCCTGTCTCTCCTAGATCTATTCCTCTGAGGAATTTCTAACTGCTTTATAGTGTATTATATAATTTCACAAAGTACTACTTTTTATAATGAGCTCAGATTGCAGGAAAAAAGTAAAACAAATTGACAAGTATGCCGAGAATTCACTGATCTTTTAAAATCCTCCATCAGCCAAAAGTCACTGGACATAAAAGAAACTGGTATGGCCCTTTTTTCATGTGTGTGTGTGGTTCTAGAGATTGAATCCAGGGGCATTCTACCTCCAAGCTAGTCGTATTTTACATTTTATTTTGAGACAGGATCTCATTAAGTTGCTAAGAGTCTTGCTAAGTTGCTGAGGCTGGTCTTGAACCTGATATCTTCCTGTCTCAGCTTCTCAAGTACTGGGATTACAAGTGTAGGCCACCACACCTGGCTGGTATGGCTAGTTGAAGGCTTATTATGGTAATAGTTAAGAGGCAGCACCTTGTAAATGTTGAGGTGCCCTATAGCAGCATGTGGTATATGCTCCAAACCAGTAATAATATATTATGTTGTATTTCCCCATAACTAAAGTACATTTCTTTGAAAACAAAAAAGTAGTAAATATTATGGCCTAGTGGCTAAATAAATAAATAAATGTTTCCCCTCCCTTGTACCTGGGAGTTAGCTGGTTTAGAGATGTTAGTGCCCAAGGAAAATGGTACTGTCAGGTTCTATATGCTCCTAAGTGAACAGACACACCAAGAATTTAATGTTTCCACTGATATTATAGTCTTTATTGTCAAGACGAAATAGGATAGTACTAGACAATTGGGGCAGGAAAGAGTATGAAGAGAAGCTAGTGCATCCCTGGAAATTTCCTGTTTATGTCATCATCAGTGGTAAAGTATTAGAGGAAGAATAAGGCAGAACTACTAAGGATTCAGATTCCTAAGGAAGGAAGGTTTTAATCACCAAATCTTCATTCCAAATAAAGAAATGCAAGAGCTGAAGTGTGGGCTGGAGACAAGGTATTTTTCATGGCTACTGAAGAAAGATTCTAAATACCCTTCATGGTCATGTATCAGTTGCAGCAGCACTGACCCTATCCGGTATATATATATATTTGATTTCTTGCACATATTTCTATATTTTAACTTATTTTCCTTTTTTTCTTATTTTATTCCCCCCACCATTCTATCACTGGAGATTTTCTTTATAATCTATATAGCAATATCTAAATACTACATTAAATAGAGTAGATCATTCTTTTTACTAAATTGAGGCATTTTAAGTTTCTAAAATGTATACACTTTTAAGGGAACAGAGGGTTGTTTTAATTTGACTTGAAACTTTCAGCCTAAACTTGAGTAAAATGTTAATTCTCTAAATACTACATTTCTATAATTGAAATAAGTATATTATGCCTATGGTAAAAATGATTAATCAGACTGTTTTAAAAAGTGTTCCCAACTGTAATAATTTAGTGTGTGTTTGTGTGTGCATAGATTATGCATATATTCATTATTAATAATTTAAAATTTATTTGCTGATACTTAGTCAAGAATTTATCACTCTATCATAATAAATGGTTCCTTTAAGGCTTTCCAGATGTTAAAGTTCAACTATACTGTTAATAATTGCTAGTCACCTGGTCCACAGGAAGACACATTTTTAAGTCAGAATATTATATCCAGCAGAAATCTTTTCAGCTATTATAAACACATACTCGTTAGTGTTACCAGCAGAGTTTAGGTATATATAACAGCACATCATTCATGTTTAACCAATTGCCAAGTATGTATCATCGTTTATTTAGCTTCATTCCTTTCTCTCCCTTCTCCTCTTTGTATTCACGTTTCATGTATTTACTGATTATTAAACTTCTCCAAAGTTGTTTATAGGAAAAAGTATGGGAGATACTTCTTTTCCTTTAAAATAGTAATTCAATATGTAAGTCAGCCAGAAATTTGAATTTGACTGCTGTTTGTTTCCAATTTGTGCTTTCAGATATAGAAGATTTGGAAATATTAATGTGTTTGTAGAAAATCACATTTGAAGCTATATTTCTAAATCTAATAAACTTTGACATTTAAATAACTCGCGTATCATTAAAAGTATTCACTTTGTATAGTGCTTCTCAACACTATATCAAAATACTTGGAAATGGGACTTGAGCATCTACTTTGATAAATTTCACACGTTTTTACAACCATTCCTAGTAGGTTTCTAATTAACTTTTCCGTAAAATTGACACAGACTCATTCAGGTTAGAAATAGGATATTTTTTCCATATACTTCTAAATATAATTTGAGTGTAACATATAAAAAGTCTACTCACCTTCTTATATAATATCAGTATAATAAGAGGTACATACAGAAACTCTTATAAGGAAATACTTTGTAAGTGTGGATTTTCCTAAAGATCCAGTTTTTAATATGTGTGGAAAATTCATCTATACTTTGGGAGATAATATATGAACTAACTGCATTACAGTATCCAACTTTTTCATAGTACTAACTCCCTTAGTCTCAGCTGAGAGAAAGATTTTAGACTTGAAAACTTTAGTTCATAATTCTGAAGATTAGGCAGTTATATACCTGGTATGAACCTATGTTAAGTATGGAAAGCAGAGGAATAAAACCTGGAGCAAATATGTTGTTTAGAAGGGCGAGCTGAGGCAGGATACTGCATTAGGAAACTCTGCTCTAAGTGACAATGGGGAGTTTCTGGAACTTGGAGATAAACTAATAATTTGGGGGTAGTTACCATGCACCAAATATTAAACATAAAGGAATCATTCTCAGGTTCAAGTGAGAGAGCTGATACAATAACTAGCATTCTACAGGGACTCAAGCAGTAATTGAATTGAACAACCTGTATGTTTGTATTTGCTTGTTATGCACATACATTTGGATGGTGCATACACATTAAGAGTTTATCATTTGTCACCTGTAAGCAGAGGTGGAAATCTCATGCATGGAGAGAAGCGAGTCCGACAGTGCTTTGGCAGCTTCATCTTTTCAAGTGGCATCACTTTCTTTTCTTCTTTGGGAAATGTATGCCTCTTTTACTATTTATATTACTTTGAGAGGTTTTATGACAACTACAAGCACAGTCCTGTATTTGAAAAGCATGTAAAGGTGCTCATAGTGGTCTAAAATAGTAATGCCTTTAGCTGGTACCAGTTTGTAGCCATTTGAGAGGATTCTAAAAACTTCTTCACTTTTTCTTGGATTCTTCCCTTCATGGATTCTGTGGGTTGATTTCATTTTTTCCTTTTGTTGCTCTAAAACATAACTCTAGACCTTAATGATGAAAACAGAAGCATTTTACTGAATTTATCCAAAAAGGTGCCATTATAAATGCACACTGTTAATAACATTATTTATTTTTCTGGTAAAAAATTATGAATTTTCACCCAGGTGTGGTGGTGCATGCTTGTAATCCCAGTATTTGGGAGGCTAAGACTGGAGGATCATAGGTTCAAGGCCAGCCTCAGCAACTTAGTGAGGGCCTCCAAAACTTAGTGAGACCCTGTTTCCAAATAAGAAATAAAATCAGGCTGGGGGTGTAGCTCAGAGGTAGAATACCCCTGAGTTCAATCCCCAGTACCACACACGAAAAAAAAAAATTATGAATTTTCAAGTGTGTTTCTCACATGCTACTGCTGCAAAATCTTTCAACCCTTCCAATTTTCTAGACTCAGCACAGCTGGGGAAGCATCAGAGATTGAATTCCTTTCTGTTATAGCAGCAGAAACTACAATGATTAATTTAGCAAAATGATATCTATTAAGCACATAATATATATCATAGATGTGGCCTAATTTCAGGCTTCTATCAGTCTGAAAGACATGGGAAGGCCATCCACCAAGCTAGGAAAGTGCTTGGAAGCAAGATGACATAAAATAGATATGAACTGTGATCTATACTCATGATGAATTAAATAAATTCTAGCTTATTTGTAAAAATCAGATGTGATAAATATGTGACCAAAGAAATATTTGTTAGGATAAAGCAAGGAAGAAGTGGTTAATTTTTTTAGCCTGAGGCTAAATACCAAAATTCTAATATAGCACTATATGTAACACCTCTTCACTTTATTTCTCTTGGAAAATAAAACTGCTTATGTTTATGTTATCAGCATAGTTTCTAAGCACTAAATTTATTTTAATAAAGAATTAAGTCATTTTATAGAAATCAGTTTATAGTTTATCACCTGGAATCTATAGACAGACCCTAACATAATTAAGAAAATACTATTTGATAAACCTGTATTTTAATGGCCATAGAAATTCTGGTTAATGTATATTAGAGGTTTCCCAAGTATTTTTCTCTAAATATCTGTTGTCTCACTAGAAAGAATTACATAAATAAACTAGGCGTGATGGCATACTCCTATAATCCCAGTATGTGGGAGGCTGAGACAAGGGAATTGCAGGTTCGAGGCCAGCCTCAGCCAGCAACTTAGTGACACCCTTAGCAACTTAGCAGGACTATGTTTCAGAACAAAAATAAGAAGGCTTGGGGTTGTAGTTTGGAGGTAGAATGCCCCAGGGTTCAATCCCTAGTAACAAAAAAAGAATTACATAAATAGAGCCATTTTTATACCAAAAATAAAAGCAGAATATTCCATATATAATGTTAGCTCAAGATTCAACTTTATTCCTAAATGAATCAAAATTCATGTTATCCATGTTTTCACATGTATTACATCATAATAAAATAATGTAATATTGATTATAGCAGAAAAAAGAAGAAAAAGTTACACACAATTTTATTATGCTAAACAATTCAGACTATCTTCTGGCCTTTGTCCACAGGAGTAATTAATTTTAAATGCTAAGCAATCTACATTTTTAATGGCAAAACCAATGTATGTATTATTAGTTACAAAGAAATATGGAAATGCTCACATTTAGCCCATTTGTCATAGGGTGAATTTTATGTCAATACTGGTTTAAAGATTTTATTTCATGGTGAAAAGACGCAATGCCACCATTAGGAAATTCTGAATACTGTGCCCAAGTACCTTGCAAGTGTCACATTTTGTTTCTAAAATCCAGTCTGGATTCTGTATTGCCACTGGCAGGCGGCTTTAATGAAAGTCATCTCCCAGGCAGCTGCAACTTCCACTTCAGTTTTAGTCACAGCAGCTCTCCTGATTAGCCCCTGCAGGAGCTGCCACAAGGCTGAACCTAAAGCTGCTCTCCAGAGTCATAGACATGCATAACACAAGGCTGCTAGTTATCAAGATTCATAAACACAACGTGATAACCTTTCGGTTTGACTTAGTCATTCTGTATGCTCAGAATAGCCATAGATGTTCACATAATGGGCATTGTCTAAGAACTCTAAGCATAAGGCTAGTAATTTGCTATTATGTGATTTTTTGTCCACTAATGATATGTGATGTACAAGAGCATGGAGAGTTACAATAACAGCAGAAACCATAGCCACCTAAGGTTTTATTCTAATCTTTTGTGTTTAATCACATGCACTTGCACTCTTGGTTTCCTGTAGGTTTTCTGTGTAGCTCAACAGGTGCAAGATCTGCATAGTTTGCTCCAATTCTTATGTAGAGAAGGCACAGCATGCAGGTGAGGTTTTATTTAGAATAAATTTTACCATCAAGAAGTCTAATTGAACTTTTGCTGGCAGAATATTTTTTATAAGCATGCAAGGTTTTATTATGATACAGTTGTAAGTTTGAGCTTTGCTCATTCCTTCTGTTTTTACTTACCATAAGGTCTTCGATTCTTAGTTATTCTGGACCAAAGGAAAATATTTCATTTATTGGTGTATGAACATGAGCATGTAAATTTGTGTGTACTCAGGTATACTTAGCCTGTAAGATGGACTGAGACCTCAAGGGGTCTAATAAAATTTGGGGGCAAAGATATATACGAAAGTGGTGATCATGCAAGGAACTCCATGAGCAGAACATTTTGGGGAAGACCAGCAGAAAACCACATTCTGGACTGAAATGGGTAGGGAAGATTTTGAAAAAGTGGCTCTTGGTCTTAAATGGAATATTAAGCTAGAAGGCAAATATGAGCACAAAAGGACCGAAGAAGTTACAGTGGGAATTTTCATGGCATCTCTACCTCTCAATCAAGAGTTCCATACACGGTTGAATAATTGGAGGTCTTATGAAAGCTTGAAGCCAGTCCACAATACTCTAGTCTCTCCTCACTGCCATCTTGCAGACACTTTGGAGAGAGAGAGGAGTGCTTGAGCGAGGCCACACAGCACATGAAAACGATGATGTCACAAAAAATCCTAGACCCTGGGTCTCCCTCATGGTTGGAATGAGGAGAAGTAAAATAGTAGCAGAGCTGGTTATCAATTGAGCAGTATTATTGTATTGGATACTGTTTTAAGAGAAAGGAGTAAGAAAATACATTTTGAAGTGGGTTGTGGTCATGAAAAGTAAGGGGAAGCAGAGTACCAATGAAGGAAAATAGGTAGGCATATGAATGACAAAAGGCAGCAAGGGAAGACAAAGAAGGGAAAAGGAGGTCAGGATAAGGGGAGATAGGGACGGAGGAAGACAGGGTGGGTGTGTTTGTCTGAGTGCCCTCAGCAGAAGCAAGGCTCAAAATCAGTCCTGCACATATTGCCTTGTAAGATAGCACTCAATGTGAGCAGCAGGGGAGCCTGCCTCTGCACAGTCCTGGAGCTAGACAAAGATCACAGGCAGATTCATGGTCATTATATAAATGAACAGCGTAGGGCTCAAATCAGACATAATGTGGTAAGGAAGGGATTTGCCTTGAGAAACAGGGTCCAAACTCTCTAAGCCAGTAAGCAGGTCACAGGAAAGGCTCCTCCAGCCCTCTCGCCTGGTTCAAGCAACTACTCTTTCATAGCTGATGCGGGTGCATGTCCCAGGGATTCTGGGCTGTCTGTGAGTTGTGTGGACACTGGAGAGCACTGACAAAAGGTGTGCTCAGAATAAAGCTCAGAGAGGCACTTTCCTTTTCTCTATAAGTAACATCATATGCAAGGATGAACATAAGTTACTACTTTTAGGAGTAACTGCCTCCTCTCTTAAGTTCTGCACCAGATATATGCACAGAGAGCAGCAAGGAGATCACCTTCCTAAAATAGTCATGAAGCAGAGTGGGAATTAGTATTGGGATTCAGTAACATGATTCCAGGAAGATGGATTAAACAAGGTAGCACCATCTCAGTCATGGAGATCTTGAATTCTTATGAAGTAAAGCAAAGCCAAATAGAGTTTCCTGCATCTACAAGATAATAATGGAACTTGATCATGAATAATGAGACAAGAACACATTACTAGAAGAGAGTTTAAAACCATAGCAGGGCTGGAATGACACCATAAGAAGCTGGCAAAATCTGCTGTCCCATACAAACAATATCATTAACAAAAGTTATCAAAAGTCCTTTTTCAGGACTCTTGAAATTAGTAAAAGGCTTGCCACAACTCAAAGACTATTTATTCAAAAAGAATGACTGAGCCTTGGTAATCAGTCTCCAATGGTAGAAATCACCATATTTGATCCAGACTGCTAAAATAGTTCTATTTAGGCTTCTGGACCACAATTTTGCCAGCAGTAAGGCTGAGAATTTTTACCCTCTTGCTAGGCAAATTAATATATTTAAAACATCAGCACCAGCAAGTAGCACTTTTCTTTTCCCTGAAAGCAGACTTTCCTTTAATACCTACTGCAGGGCTGGACACAGTTAACTTTTGCAGAAAGGATAAGTGAATACATGAATAAATGAGTGTGTAACTCAAAACCAGCTCTAGTCTGATGTGAATATTTTCTGGCTAATATTAAACTATTTCCATTATTTATGGAAAAAGCCAGCAAGATGTGTCTAACACATCTTGGAACAGTTACTTAAAACCTCTGAACCTCTGTTTCTTCATGCATAATTTGGAGTTGATAATTATGTTAATGCTAATAATAGATGAAGAGAAGATAGGTAGAAGATAGATGATAGATAGATAGATAGATAGATAATTATACCAATGTGAGGGCCAGGTGAGATAATGCATGTTGCATGCCCAACATAGTACCTGACACAGAGTAGTAGATTTTTTTTTATTCTTTATTTTGAAACCGGGTCTCACTAAGTTGCAGAGGGCCTCACTAAGTAGCTGAGGCTGGCCGCGAACCTGCGATCCTCTGGTCTCATCCTCCTAAGTACTGGGATTACAAGTGTATGCTACCACGCCCGGCTTGAGTAGTATATTTTGATAAATGTTAATTGAATAAATAAATTAATATCTGAACAATTGAATTAATAAATAATCACATGAAATTCCTTTGGAGTGGTGTTCTAGCTCATTAGGGCCATGTTCTTGCTAAACCACTGAAGTACTGGTTTCCTCACATTCTTTATGTTTCGCAGCCAGGAATAGGACTCCTCCAAAGATGAAAGGGTGTCCTTGGGTGGTTTGGCATTTGGAATCCTGTGGGAGCTGAAAGTCAAGTTGAGAAAATAGCAAGAAGGGGGTTAAATAATGAAGTGGGGATGAAGTATTGCCAATTTTGAAAAGTAGAAAAGATAAAACAATGTAAATGGAAACAAAATCGAAAATTAAATTTGTAAACATTATCAATTCAGAAACTTCATACACGAGTAATCAAGTAATGCCAGTTGAAGTTATTTAAGGTAATATGATACACATTTCCTGCCCAAGATAAGCTTAAAGGTGATTGAATTAATTGTATAAACTAGAGTAGGACAATCTAACTTGCGCTATACTGCATTCTTTTCTATTCATCATTTTTTTAGTCAGAAATGCACACCATAAGGCTGCTAATACACAGTTTTAAATATTCTATAAAAGTGCAAGAAAAATGTGCCTTTATTGCTATTTAGAAGTGAATTTCTATATTAAAAACTTAATAACAAAATAATAAAAATGTGATAATTATCAAAATTTAGTCATGAGGCTCATTACTATGTCAGTTGCTGCTTTAAATCTGTAGGTATTTTTGCTCATGTTCTCCTCATGGCAACCCACTAAGATATTTCTAATATCCCCACCTCACAAGGAAACTGAGGCATAGAGAGGATAAATAAAATCTAAACCTATCAAGCAAATGCCGGGATTGTTTGCATAAACTGATTCAGAGCGATTTTCCTATCTTGACTTAAATATTTGCATTTTCCTTTAAGTCATCATGTAATAGGACTTATCTTTCCATAGTGGCTTGTGAAATTGTGATTGACATTTGGGGTGGGGGGAGACTTAAACATGAGGGCCAGAGTGAAGCTTTTACTACACAAATTTCTTTTACATCTGATTATGCCTCTTCCCTCACACTCTTGCTAACGCTGGAATTCCTGACATGAGTATGTATGCTTCACTTTCATATAGAAGGGGTTGGGACCATTTTCTACCTTAGCTCTAGGGGACTTGCTCAGGAAACACCTTCCAAGTAAAGTGATATGATAGGGGAGAAAGAGTATAAGGTGATTTAACTAACTCTATGAATTGGTAAAAAAAAAATGGACAGGTCGTTGTTATGATTTGGATTTAAAATATCCCCAGAGAAGCTCATGTGTTAGACAATACAGCCAGGTTCAGGGGTGGAGCACAGCTGGAGGGGGTGAATTGCTAGTGAGGTGGCCAGGAAACTGCTTTTCTAGCTGGTTCCTCTTTTTTCTGCCCTCCCTACTATGAGCTGAGTGAGGCTTTTCCTCCTTTGCCACATCCTAAACCCCTGCTGCTAAATTCTCCTATGGCCATGAGCCAGTTGACCTTGGAATGACCTCTGCAACCTCAGAAACCTCTCAAATTGTGAGCCCTAAATAATTTTTTCTTCTTCTAAGTTGTGCTTGTCATGAATTTTGGTCACAGTGACAAAAAAAAAAAAAAAGAAACCTGACTAAAACAGTCATTAAACTGGATATGTCCTGTTTCTCTCTCAGAAGTTAACTTATCAGATTGTGCCATCTCCTAGATCACTCTCAACACTAATCACCATGTCTCAGAAAAGTACCTTCTCTGTTGCCACCAGGGCATGCTTCCAATTTTGTTGTCTACATTCATGTACATCTTTGTGACTCCTATTGCATGCTCTGAACTCATCTGTGGTTCACTTTGTCAGTCAGTCCTTGCTTTTTATTGCATCTAATAATTGAAATAATTCACGGTTTACGCTAGAAGGTCTCAATGTGCAAGCTTAAAATAGAACCGACTTCAGACTTCCATACTCTAGGGAGTTCTCTTCGATTGTTTCTTCTCATACTTGTACAAACACTTGAACTTTTAAGAATTTCCGTCTCCTCTACAGCCTATATTGAAAGTATGATTGCTGTATTTCTTGTAAAAATTCTTCCTCTGGGGTGAAGTGGATGTTATGATTACACATTGTGATTTGTTGTGGGGGAAAAAAAGCACTGTAAGAATATAGATTTTAAATTTTAGTTTTTACTGGGTGTGGTGACACAAGCTTGTAATCCCAGTACTTGGCAGGCTGAGTCAGGAGGATCACAGGTTTGCGGCCAGCCTCAGCTACTTAGTGAGGCCCTCCTCAACTTAGTGAGACCCTGTTTCAAAGTAAAGAATAAAAAAAAAAATAGGGCTGGGGGTGTAGTTCGGAGGTAGAATGTCCCTGGGTTCAATCCCCAGTACTGTAAATAAATAAATAAATAAATAAATAAATAAATAAATAAATAAATTTTAGTTTTTAACAAAATAGATGGTTAGAAAAAGGGGGACCCAAAAAGAACATTAGATTAATTAACATAATGTTCATGCAATTGTACCTTTAAGTCAAATAGCCTCAAATCACATCAGTTCAGCATAAATATAGGTAGAAGTTTTGATGTGAATAAAGAAATTATAAGGGGAAAAGAATTGTGACTAAAAGGTGATAAAGGTTAACTATTTTTTTTTGAGTGCTCATGACTACAGCCCAAATTTTAAATATCTCTAACCATAAGAACTCATCTAACTCACATTTTGATATTTTGAATGCAAATTTTATGTTGATAATGCAAATTTATGTTTTATTTCTTATCTTATTGTAGCATAGAACACAGAGAATTGTTTCATCTTGGTAAACAATAAAGAGCATATTTGTTACCAACATCTAATTCTTTTGAAGCAGAAAGTTCAGTGTAAAACTTTGATCTTAGTCTGACTGAAAAAAAATCTAAGACAAAACAGATGTGCTGTTATTTTGTATGTTTTTTTCTCTGTCATACAAACCTATATGTTGTTATTAGTATGTCCCTATCACTATGTGTTATCCAAGCATCTCTTGTATATATTTTATTGTACTTCTCTTACTAAAAACAGTGATGGTAATTGCTTATCAAGGCCAACTTGAGAATAAAGAGAAAGATTGGTAAAACTAGAATATACTCATAGAATTTTGTTCTCCCAGTAATTCTGCCATTTAGTATGTATATTTAGAATATATTTTCTTACTACATGCTAGGGATACTGAGTCAAAACTGTTGATCTTAAGGAGTTTAGTAATTCCAGTAAGAGAAAACAGAACAATTAAACCATTAAAGATTCTATGACAATACTATAAAAAGGGAACTGATCTATTCTGACTGAGAAAAAAGGGGCTTTAGGAGCATGCATGGAGGTGGTAACACTTGGTACTTTTCAAAAAATAATTTTGTGTGTGATACTGAGGATTGAACCCAGTGTCATTCTACCTCTGAGCTACAATCTCAGCCTTATTTTATTTTTGATTTTGAAACAGAGTCTCACTAAGTTACTGCGCTCTTCTGACCTCTAAACTGAGATCCTCCTATCTCAGCCTCCCAAGCACTGAGATTTCAGGTGTGCGCCACCATGCCTGGATGGTACATTATATTGCTGAGTGGCTTTCATTGTCCAGATTGAGGTGGTGATAGGGATGGTAGAAAACTATTATCTGGGAAGGGAACAGTGTGCCCAGATGATCTGGGTATTTGAAATAGCACAGAGCATTAAGAAAAGTACTGAGAACAGGTGACGTTGTGTCTGTATTTATCGGGGACTGGGCCAGGGTGGGAGTAATGGTAAAGGAAAAGTGACTGGTGAAAGCCCAAATACTGTCATCCTTTATGCATACTAACCTGTTAAGAAGATATTAAATGATATTAAGTAGAAAATAATTATTTCAGAAAAATACTCTAATAATATTGGGAAACATAGATTGAAAATGTTAGCCTGGAGGCACGGAACATCAAATAATTGATTTTGCAATGAAATAAATGTAGGTGATAAAGAAATGGTAGCTACTTGGGTAGTATTCGAATTTCTGGGTGATTGTGTAGAAAATGATAGATGATTAATGAGATGTGGAGTGAAGGAGATTTTACCATATTTGTTAGGAAAACAGCATCATTGCCTTTGATCATATTGAGCATCAGAAGGATTCTGTGACATAAGTAGAGATTCCTGCATTGGATATTAACCTGGAAGTCGTTGTGTTATAGCTGAGAGATGAATCCATGGTTATGCAAAAAGTCAGGAAGAGGTATAGAATAAAAATAAGAAGGCTACCAGCATTTAAATCCATGTTTAAGAACTTAAATTCTTTTATGTTTTTGAAGTATCTTAATATTCTTATCTGAATAATCAATTGCTAATATAGGATGAAAAATTGTAGAATGGAAAAGTATACTTGTTACACCTCTATCTTTTACAAATATGCCAGACACTATGTAAGATAGCCATGCGATATTGTACACATAACTCAATTATTAAAAAAAAAACATTGCTTGTGCTAAAACACAGAAATTGGGATATCCCATCAATTATAAACTGAACATTTATATTTATCTAAGTACTGTGTAGTCATAACTTCTTAACAAGAGTTTCCATTAAAAAGTAAAACAAACTTAAAATTGCGTTAGCCAGACAATCTAATTCAATGTGACACTTTTCTTCCCGAAAACAAATAGCATTTTCTGTTTTCTAAATACTGTCTCAGGCACTGTAACAAGTACACTATTACCACACCTCATGAGAGAAGTAGGACATATGCTATATATCTTTTACAGACTTGAAACCAAACTACTGAGAGGTTCACTGGTTTGTTCAGGATCACACATTCAATCAATGACTTAAATATAGCAAGACTCATAATCCTCTAAGTGTCTAAAAAATTGCTCTGGCTTCATTTTTTCTTTTGGGGAGCTATGTCCATATAGTTATAATTAGCCATTATTAATCACAATTGTTGCAATTAAAAAGTTTTGAAATATAGCTACATGTACATGTATACTGGTTGATTTATAAAGTAAAAAATGCATAAGTACAGAATTAGTTAACATGAGTTACTTTCTGGGTTGGATATTTCCATGTAGTCCTCCAGACTCTTGCCTTTTCTACTCTTCCCTTTTCTACTCTGCTTTCTGATCCATGTGGCTAACATCCACGGCTCCCCATGCCCTCTGATTTCAGCTGTATTAGGCCAATGTGAGGCACTGAAACAAAATTAAAAGGCAGGAGGAGAGAATGATAGGATCATTTATTCCTCCTTGTCTTTGTTTTCCATGGCTGCCTTAGGCTAGTTTG
Organism: Glis glis; assembly: GCA_004027185.1. Taxonomy (NCBI): domain Eukaryota; kingdom Metazoa; phylum Chordata; class Mammalia; order Rodentia; family Gliridae; genus Glis; species Glis glis. The sequence continues at coordinate 14,547 of PVJS01019517.1, read as the reverse complement.
TGCAGTCAGTGCTTACTCAGAGTGAATTTTCCTACCCAAGTCTTAATCCTACTGGATTCCAACAGCCTCTCTCCCTTCCCACATCCAAGCAGGATTAGCATTAGTAACAGCATTAGGTGTATACCCTAGTGCCAGAGATTCCCTACACTCTCACGCCCTTCCCCTGCCTTTGCAAGTAGTTATTCAGAAAAAAGTCCTTCTCAGTTAAAATATTTCCCAAATATTATATAACTGTAGTATCATCTATGTTTTATATCTTCCAAGTATTATCTGGATTAGGATTAGGAAAACCAATGACTGCTATAAGATGGTATTTTGTCTTTGAGGGTCATTTGTTTGTAAATAGGATCATATAGCAAAGGTTAAGATCAACAAGCTTTTAATATATCAAAAATATCTAAACGATGGGCAGCTCAATTACAAATATGGTTTAGTGACAGTGGGTTATAGTAGGGAATGGATTTTAGGGTCAAACAAAACCTGCTCTAGAACCTTATTCCGATACTTAATAACTAGATGAATTTAGGCATGTCACTTAACTGTTCTATTGTTCATAATAAAGTAGGTAATAGGACTATAGTTCAGTGCCATCAGAAAGATTAAATAAAATTGGAATGAGTGACAGTACTGTGTATTGGAAAGACCACAGGCTCTGGAGTCAAAACAATTCATGTTTTGCCACTTACTGGTCTTGTTTTTTTTAGGCAAGTTAGTTTTTAACTTACCTATACCTCAGTTTATTCATCTCAAAAACACATGGGAAAATAATACTAATGTATAGTCCTATTGTAATAATTAAAAATGAATAGACAAATGGCAGAACTAGGTATTTGAACTCAGACTGCAAGGCTCCAGAACACAGAGACCCTGTATCCAAGGTCTTCCTTCTATTTTTCATGAAGGCAGGATCTTATATGGTTAAGTGTGTGGCCTCTAATATTAATCTGCCTATCAATTATTACTTATGTGACATGTTCTTGAACATATTACTTAATCTCAGTTTCCAGATTTGAAAATTAGGTACAATGTCATGAAGTACTGTGTACATGTATGTTCCTATCACTCTGAATCCCATTATGATATATAATTACAACACACCAATAAAAGTATATTGAATAAAAGAAAAATAGGTGTAATAACAGTATTTATAGCCTAGAATTATTATTAAAATTAAATAAGGTCACTAAGACATGTGATATAGTACCTGGCATATTGAATCAGTGCCCAATTAATGTGATATATGTATAAAGAAAAAAGATGTCCAAAAAATTGAACAAATGGGTGGAACACACATCTCTCTTGATTTTCAAGAATTTTTAAAAAATTTTATACATTTATTGGTACATTATAGTCTCATATCATAATGTAGTTTATAGTGATAGTGACATACATGCACACCACTCTTGGTGAGTTTTCCCCCAGCTCCCTCCCCACTGTCTCCTTCCTCATACATGATATTGAGGTTGGCATTGTTATTCTCACATATGTACATAAAGTCAATACATGTGTTTCCTTCATTAATTCTTCTTCTCCCCCTCTCCCCTTCCCTAGACCACCTTTCTCGCTCCACTGGGTTTTCTCTTCCATTATCTAAAGTCCCTTTTGTATCCTGATTACTCTCTAGCTTCTGCATATGAGAGAAAGCATATGACCCTTCACTTACTGTGACTGTCTAATCTCACTTAACATAATGTTTCCCAAGTCCATCCATTTTCCTGCAAATGACATTATTTTGTTCTTCTTTATTGCCGAGTAGAATTCCATTGTGTGTATATCCCACAATTTGGTAATCGATTCATCTGTTGATGGACACCTAGGTTGTTTCCATAATTTGGCTATTATGAATTGTGCTGCTATAGACTGGATATGCATGTATCACTATAATATCTTTATTTCAGTCCCTTTGGAAAGATACTAAGGGGTGGTACAGCTGGATCATATGGTGGATCCATTCCTAATTTTTTGAGGAATCTCTACATTGATCTCCATAGCAGCAGCACTAATTTGCAATCCCATCAACAGTGTAAGAGTTCCTATTTGCCCACATCCTCGCCAACATTCATTGTTTGACTTCTTGATGATTGCCATTCTGATTGGGTTTAGATAAAATCTCAGTGCATTTTTTATTTGCCTCTCCCTGACTGCTAATGATGTTGAACGTTATTTCAGGTATTCATTGGCCATTTGTATCTCTTCTTTCTTGAAATGTCTATTTAGCTCACTTGCCTATTTCTTGATTGGGTTTCTTTTTAGTTTTAAGTCTTTTATGTTCTTTGTATATTCTAGATATTAGTCTCTATCAGAGGAATAGCTGGCAAAGATCTTCTCTTACTCTGTACTCTCTCTCTTTACACTCTTGATGGTTTCTTTTGATGAACAGAAACTTTTTAGTTTAATGCCATCCCATTTACTAATTCTGGTTTTAATTTCCTGAGCTTTGGGGATCTTATTAAGGAAGTTTTTACCAGTGCCTATATGTTGGTGTGTTGGACCTATGCCCTCCTCTAGTAATTTCAAAGTCTCTGGTCTAATTCCTAACTCCATTTGTTGAAAAGGCTGTCTTTTCTCCAACATATGTTTTTGTCACCTTTGTTGAAAATCAATTGACTATATAAGTGTGTGGATTTGTTTCTGTATCTTCTATTCTGTTCCATAATTCTATGTGTCTGTTTTTGTGCCAATACCATGCTGGTTTTATTACTATAGCTCTATAGTATAATTTGAAGTTAGGTATTGTGGTGCCTCCTGCATGGTTCTCATTGCTGAGAATTGCCTTGGATATTCTGGGTCTTTTGTTTTTTCATATGAAATTTAGGACTGATGTTTCTAGTTTTGTGAAGAATGACATTGATATTTTGATAGGGATTGCATTGAATCTATAGATCACTTTTGGTAGAATGGCCATTTTGATAATATTTATTCTGTCTATCCAAGAACATGGGAGATTTTTCCATCTTCTATGATATTCTTTAATTTCTTTCTTTAGTGTTTTATAATTTTCTTTGTAGAGGTCTTTAACCTTTATGGTTAGATTTATTCCTAGGTATTTTATGTTTTTTGAGATTATTGTGAATGGAATTGTTTTCTGGACTTCTTTTTCAGTGGATTCATGGTTGGCATATAAAAAAGCTACTGATTTTTTAAGATTGATTTTGTATCCCAATACTTTGCTGAGAAGTCTTTCGGTTGAGTGTTTTGGGTCTTCTAAGTATAGGATCATGTCATTTACAAATAGAGATAATTTCAGTTCTTCTTTTCCTATTTGGATTCCTTTGATTTCCTTCTCTTCCCTTATTGCTCAGGCTAGAGTCTTGAGTACTATATTGAAAAAGAGTGGTGATAATGGGCATCCTTGTCTTGTTCCTAATTTTAAAGGGAATTTGCACAGTTTTTCCCCATTCAATATGATATTGGCTTTGGGTTTATTGTATAATGCCTTTATGATGTTGAGGTAAGTTCCCTCTATTCTCATTTTCTGCAGTTTTTTTTTTTAACATGAATGAGTGTAGGATTTTGTCAAATGCATTTTCAGCATAAATTGAGATGCTCATGTGATTTTTGTCCTTAGTTCTATTTAAGTGGTGAATGACATGTATTGACTTGCATATGTTGAACCAGCCTTGCACCCCTGGAATGAAACCAACTTGGTCATGGTGTCCAATTTTCTTGGTACAGTTTCGAATGGGTATTTTTAGTACTTTGTTTAGAATTTTTGAATCTAGTTTTACCTTCTGGTTTATCACAATTATTCTAAATAAGAAGGAGAATATATATGGGAACACATATAATTATCTATAAAAATATTACATCTAGATAAGATATTTGGGAAAATATAAAAACACCAAAACCAATAACCATTTTAGATCTAAAATTATATAATTACACATATACACAACTGCTGAATTTAATTTTTTCAGATTTAGATTTTAAAAAGAAGAAAGGATTATTTTCAAGTTCCCATCTCTGCAATGGGGACAATTTCTATTGATCCTTTAGTTTCCTTCTAAGACATTCTATAACATTCTCCACGGCTTTTGTAAAAGACACAAAATGGTGGTGAATCCAATTTCTTTGTAGCTGAATTCTGATTCTGTGAGATGACTTTTATTGCAGACTTTACATAATTCAATTCCTGAAATCCCATTTCTACATAGTTTACCTTATTTTTTTTAAATGATATATTGAGAAGTTTAGAAGTTGCTCATTATAAAAATAAATCAATCTCTAAGATTTTTTTTGTTTTTGAGGTACCAGGGATTGACCCCGGGGCATTCTACCTCCGAGCTACACCCCTGGCCCTATTTTTTATCCTTTATTTTGAAACCGGTCTCACGAAGTTGAGGAAGGCCTAAGTAGCTGAGGCTGGCCTCAAACCGGGATCCTCTGGTCTCCGCCTCCCAAGTACTGGGATTACAAGCATGCGCCACCATGCCCGGCTTTATCTCTAAGATTTATTTCTGAAGTGCTAAGAGCCCCCACTTCTGTGAGATTTGTACTTACCACAAGAGAAAAGGAAATAGGGAATGATCAATTATTTCTCTAGAATGTTCTCTCTTGACAGTTTACCTCTTCCCTTTGTAGTAGCCCCATGAGTAGTTGCTTTGTAGTGATCTGAGAATCTGAGGTTCGGTAGGCATTTCTTACAATTTCAGTCAACCTGGCTTCATTTCTTATGTCCTCTTCAATTCAAAGCCCCACAGCTTTGTGCTTCTTGACTTGTTTCCTATCTCGTCTATCATGATTCTTTAAGAATTTTTTTTCAAGTCATGTTATCAAAAGACATGGCTTGGGTCCTTGCTGAGTGGATTTCTAAGGCATGATTCTAGCTTTCATTACAATTTCATGATGTATAAGGATATATGTACTTACTATATTCTACACACAGACCTCCTTCAAGGACTGAAAAATGTTGTATCTACCGGTAGTCTTGAGTGTTGGAAGAGCCTGGTGGCCACAGCCTGAATTGATCGTATTCACAGCAAAAGAAGACCACCATGTAAAGTGGAAGATAAACAATTAAAAATAAACTATACATTATTTGACAAGGTTTAGAAAAAGAATATTTGACAAGAATAGCACTTATGCTTTATACTTTCTAATCTAAGATTCTCAAATGTACCCTATAGTTAACCTGATCTATAAATTCTGAGTAACAATACACATTTTGAATTTTATATTTTAATTAATAACAACAATAAGTTTTTAATTTTCTCCCCCAAAATCTTTAAAAATTGCATAGGTATTTATCCAGGGAACAGCCAACTCTTTAAGCTCTAACCAACAGATCTTTTTTTTTTTTTTTTTTTTTTGCAGTACCAGGGATTGAACCCAGGGGCATTCTACCTCTGCGCTACACCCCCAGCCCTATTTTTTATACTTTATTTTGAAACCGGGTCTCACGAAGTTGCAGAGGGCCTCACTAGGTTGAGAGAGAGAGAGAGAGAGAGCTGAGGCTGGCCGCGAACCCGGATCCTCCGGTCTCCACCTCCCAAAGTACTGGGATTACAAGCGTGCGCCACCACGCTCGCCTTCCAACAGATCTATAAAGATAAAATGTCTGGCAAGTCTTGGAGCTAGTCTGTGCCTAGCACTATTGCAGTCTTCAGAATACAAACTTGAAAGATGTATTTTAGATTATTTGATTATCATGGATATCATTTACACCTTGATATATTATTGGCACTTGATCTTTTGTAGATCGAAAAAAGCTGTAGATGGATGGCAGCAGTAAGTAATTGATGTTTAACAATTTGAAATCAATAGACTGTATTGATCTTTGATGCTCCACCTTTTAAATTAGCTATATAGCAATGAGTTACTGGTGACAATATACATTTTAAAAACACTTTTCTATGTGGAACTTTCCTTGCAAAAGGAAATTTCAGTCGTATCCAAGTCAAAGAAGATGCTAAAGGACAAATACCGTTGACAAGGATATCCTATCACTTGTAATGTTGCTAATTGAAATTTAGCAAAGTGTATTCACCAGGACGTTTATAATTTTGTGAAGGTAATATTGACATATTTGAGACCTAGAAATATTAGTATAGCTATTAAATTTTATCACTGGCTATGCCTAGCACTTTATTTGTAAAACAAGATGTGAAGCATACTGAAGCTACCTCAATCTTAACACTTATCATACTGCAAAATACTTCTCCCCAGTATGCTCCAGACTTGTCTGACACATGCAAGACTATGAACTTTTTGAGCAAAAAATATTTCTATGTATTAAAACTAGTAACAACAGCTGACCTTTTTTATACTTTTATATTTTTATTGGTACATTATAGTCTCACATCATAATGTAGTTCATAGTGATAGTGACATATATGCACACAGCACTTGGTGGGCTTTCCCCTGGTTCCCTCCCCACTCCTCCCCTTCTCCATACAGGGTGTTGAGGTTGGCATTGGTATTCTCACATATGTAATAGCAGCTGATCTTTACATCACACCCACTATGTTCTAGATACTATTTAGATGAATTCCTTGTGTTAACATAATCCTCATGTTGCTTTGAGGAAGTTTTGTTAATATTATCATCAGCTCATGTTTGACAGATGAGGGAACTGAAGTACAGAGGAAGGAATTGAGTTCCCAGGAATTTGCTAAGGGCACCCAGCTGATCATCTGATCCCAGCCCATAGAGCATAACATCTGTATTCTTAACCACTATAAACTGCAACACCTTCTTCTCAGTAGTTCACTTAATTTTAGTTGAATTCAAATAATTAACATCGTATTTCCTGATTAACATTTACAGCTTCTGGATTCAGAAGAATAATTTTGCAGCTATAATATGTAGAAACATTTCTTTCTGATTATTTCATGGGAGTAGAAGGTATTAATTTTTCCTTCTCTTGAAATTATAGATTTTCTTCTATAAGTTTACAAAAATCTTATTCTTGATTGGCAGTTTTTGGAATTGGATATATATATGTATATATGTATATATATGTACATATATATATGGATATATATATATATATAATTGGATACATATATATATGACCATTATATTAACAGCTTTCTACCTTTCTTTCAAATGCTTCATCATTCAACTGTGCTTATTTTTATGTGCTTATGTTTTAAAAAGACTTTTAAAATGCATGGGATAGCACATTGCTTTAAAGGAGTTTGTGACAAATTTCCTTGCAAAATAAAAATGTCTGGCACTATATTATGAAATCTTTTGTAGTAGTGGATAATCACATAGTGAATTTCATTCAAATGACATATAATTATCTCTGATTGGCTATAAAGTCTCTCATCATTTTTTGTGTGTATACAGTAGTATAAAGTATATTTTCCCATTGTAATACAAAAGCTATAATAGTTTATGTTTCTCTCTTCTGCTTCATTAATGGAATTCAGTAATACCTTAAAGTTAGCAGTGTGTTCTCTAACAAATAAGATGTATATCTAAGATATGGTAAAGTTCTTGAGACACAAACATTTAGAACTTAGATTGGTTGAATAAAATAAAAATTTAAAAAGTTCTGTAACCACTCAGGATTCTACATATATTAACAGAAATCAGTTTTTTATTAGTTGTTTTTTGTTTTGTTTAGTGTTTTATTTCTCTCAACAAGCAACATTTAAAGATCCTAACTCTTGCTGGGTCTAACAATAGGTATACATTAAACGATTTTTGTGTTTCTATTTATTATTAGTCAATGCAGACTCTTGTAAATTGTAAAGTTTCCAGTGAATTAATGAAATGTATTCAAACTCAACTTCCAGCATAGCATGTTAATAAGTATGCACATGTTTTAAAATAATAAAACACAATTACAATAAGTACTTATTGAATACCTACAAAATGGCCAATATTGTTCAGGCACTTTCATTTACAATACCTTGTTTCTATATTTATTTAAAATTTTCATAATGATTTTTTTCCAGAACAGAATAGCCCTTTTATAGCCCTACCTATGTTCAGCAAATATAGCATTTCTATTTTTACAGTCCCCTTGACCTCCATGCCCTTATCCAATTCTCTGGAATTACACATCAGAGCATACTACTACCAGGTTGGCTAAGAAAAATCTCCTCAGGTTCTTACAAGTGGGTCTCTGCCTTTTCCCCAATGTTTGTATCCTTGTTTTAATAACTTCTGGGGACAGAAATGGGGAGATCAGAATTCCCTTCTTGCATCTGCTATTTTTCAAGAGCCTTTAGCTCAATGTGATCCTGATGTCAAAGTAGTTTCTTGGGGGTGCATATTCTGCCACCTTTCATAAGCACGTGAAGCACCTGCACAGTGTAAGTGTGTGATACATTACGGATGACAGCCTTTATTATAGCTGTTGGTTAAGATTATTCAGGTTAACCGCAAATCAAAGTCTTATGCTATTCCAGGCTGCTCTGCAAAATATACTTTTTGCTCTGGTTGGCTAGTTCTTTACTGTCCTATAAATAACAAAAGCCTTTATTTCTTTGTGTGTGTATGTGTGTTCTCATATTGTTTTTTTTTTCCTACTGTCAAATAAAACAAGTCTCAGTAAGGAGACTTCATTCAAAGACTTAGGTAAGGAGTCTTCAAGACGACTGCAAAAGTGGAAAAGGAATGGTGGCAAAACAGAAAATACTCCCAACAGGAGAGCTGTAGGTATTTCAAAGGTCAGAGGGAAAAGGACTTTACTTTTATGGGGAGAGGTAAGGAAAGCTATAATGATCAGGGTAAGAGGCAGTGGGATGAGTGGGTGACGATGGGGTAATTGGTTAGGGAAGGTCTTTTCTTAGTCAGCTGATTCCTAGAAGGGTCCATTAGACAGGAGAGTAGGCTACTTTCCACTGAGGGTTGTAAGTTTCATGCACCTGGAGGAAGAAGAGAAACTTAACAAAAGTTTGATGAAGTCAAGTTAGTTAGCACTTTGTCTAGATTGATCAGTGGGGATCAAGAGCCCAGATAATCACTTATGAGATAAAGAATGGAAATGTAGAGGGTCTGTGTATGGACTTGTTATAGGTAAATAAGGGGAATATTAATTAGGTCATAATTTTATGATTTAAGTCATATGGGATAAGGTGATTGCATGAAATAAGCTTTATCCAGAAAACAAAAAGTTTGGATTTTTTTTTACTAGTTACTGTTTCCTAGGAGTCAATGGATCAGGCAGGTAAAATTTAATATTACCACCAGACCTTTCTCTCTTTCACCCATATAAATCCTAATCTCTTTAAAAGGTTGATCTCCTCTATTAGGCCTTCCAAAGGGGGAAAAAAAAGATCCCATAACTATTCTAGTTTATAAAAACCAGGATTCAGTTTGAATTGGCAGAGTTAAAATTGTGATTGCCATTTTTTTTCTTGTATGAGTTAACTAGATTGTAAGGTTTTTTTTGTAAAACTTTGATTTCTTATACTTCTTCACTCTCCTTCCATGGAAGGAGCACATTGATGGATTTCAGTAGGATCTGAAGAGGGACTTCCATGACACTTGTAATGTTCACTATTTTTCCCCTTGTAAGTGTGTAGGTTTTAGAAACAAATGGTCCAGATGGGTAAGTCCACTGAAAACTTCCTAACTAGGTGACCGTGTGTAAGTTATTTGCCCTTTCTGTGCTAGAAAAACAGTGATACCATTGTGTTGTTGAATGAATGAAAGGTGTTTAGAATATTATCTGTAATATTATAAATGCTCAATAATTGTTAGCCGTTATTATTAATTAGCTTTTAAAATGCTATTATTACTGATTTTGGAAATTTAATAATGTTATTCTTCCTGACTCTCAGATGATGCATGCAGAGGCTATCTTTATGATCTTGCTCATATGTGGAATCTAAAATTATTAATCTCATGGAAATGGAGAACAGAGTAGTGGTTACCAGTTGCTAAAGAGTATAGGAGAGGTGGAAGGATGGGAAGAAGTCAGTTAATAGGTACAAAGTTAAATTTGGGTGGGAAGAATAAGTTTTGGTGATCTACTACACAGTATGGTGATTACAGTTAATAACAATGCATTGAATATTTTGAAATGGCTAGAAGAGTACTTTGAATGTTTCACCACAAATAAATGATAAATGTTTAGGTGCTGTGTAAACTAATTACCCTGATTTGATAATTACACAATATACACATGTATGGACACATCACATTGCACCCCAAGAATCTGTAGAAATATTATGTCGATTAAAAATTTTTAAAAAGAGCATTCAGCTCTAGGACAAGCAAATTAGCACTACTAAACATCCAAAATATTTTTTTAGATACTTGTCCTCTTTTTAAGGTTATAGATCTTCTCTTTGTCTCTTGTCTGTAATTTGCCCTGGCAATAAAATGTAATTTAATAAAGTCACGATAATCATCGCCATTATTATTGGGGTCATACCACAGGTCTGACCCTCAAGGTCCTACATGCCACTTACCTGAGATCTTATCCCAATCTCTCTTTTCAGTTGGAACTCCATCACCAACTTACATGATACACTTCATTTTATCCCCCTGGTTTCCTGATAATCATCACCATGCATTTTTAACCTGATAAAATTATTGTAGGACAAAATATGTATTTATTTAGGTTACCTTCTACTAGGCTAGGAATGAAATAATATAGTTATAATATAAAGTAGGAAGAATAAAACAAATTCTGTAAAAATAAGAGAGCAGCAGATAAGTGGGCAATAAAAACTGACAAAGATATGCCAACTATCTAGAAAAAGTGCAACCTGTGCTTGTCCACATGGATTTTTTTTAAAGAGGAGGGGAGAAAAAAATCCTAAAAATATAAAAACAAACAAATAAAAAAGTTATTTAGCCAAAGCCAATTCTATTTGTAAGTTTTCTAAGTGTGTTCTGTTTACTTAGAAGAGCTCTTTCCCCCAAAATTATTTCCCACTGGAAACAAATATAGAATATGACTTTTCTCCTAAGGATTTCTTTTATTATTTCTTTTTTTCACATATGCCATTTTTTATTTTCATATGTTTTTAAATGTACAAACATGTGAAAGTGTTTGGAAATTCCAGGAAAACACTTGTTTGCAAGCATGGCATTATGTAGATCCATGAGTTCTTACAGTATGCCACATATTGACATTCAGAAAATGACATGGCCATCATCAGATACAGACCCCCCTGAGATGTGGCTTCTCATGCATTGCCTTCCATCCTAGTCCATTCAGGCTACTGTAACAAAATACCATAAACTAGGCTGCTTATAAACCACAGAATTCTGTTTCTCACAGTTCTAGAGGTTGGTAAGTACAAGAATGGGGCACCTGCAGCTTCAGTGTCTGGCCAGTGCCCTCCCACGGAGTCCTCACGTGGCAGAAGGGAAGGGGACAGGTATCTCTCTGGGGCCTCTTTTATAAGGGCACTGGTCCCATTCATGAAGCTTCACACTTGTGACCTAATCAACTCCCGAAGTCCCCGCCTTCTAATACTATCACTTTGGTTATTAGGTTTCAACATACGAATCTGGGAGGGACACAAACATTCAGTTCATAGCGTGTCCCAAGATCTAGGCAATGATCTCTACCTTCTAAAGATACGCCAGGCGTGGTGGCACACGCCTGCAATCCCAGTACTTGGGAGGCTGAGACTGGAGGATCGCAGGTTCACGGCTAGCCTCAGCTACTTAGTGAGGCCCTCCGCAACTTAGTGAGACCCCGTTTCAAAACAAAGAATAAAAAATAGGGCTGTGGGTATAGCTCGGAGGTAGAATGCCCCTGGGTTTAATCCCCAGTACCGCAATAAATAAATAAATAAAATAAGTAAATAAATAAATAAATAAATAAATAAAATAAACATACAATTTCATGGAGAACCAGGTGTCAAAGAGTATGAGTATGGGTATGAGGGCTAAGACAATGGATATGGGCCTGGAGAGGCATTCTCTAGAGGCTGCAGTCAGCTGGGAGGAGTCGGTATCCTTCTTCATTATGAAGACCATTGGTTCTTCCACCAGGGAGGTGAAGGGTCTTACCAACTCTCAACACTGGTTGTGCTGATGGAGTTCTGGAAGTCTTGGGCTCACAAGTCGAGCACATTCACTAGGCACAGACTCGGGGCCTAGGGGCAGTTCAACACTGTGAGCTGCTCTCCTGGCACAGAGGCAGGATGTCTCCTTTCAATGATAAAAGCATCGTGGTAGGAATTAGAGGTGGTAAGGATCCTGAGGTTGAGAAAAAGCAGGGAAGGCATGGAGATAGATGGAAGCCTCAGGTAATCGGCTTCCTACACCATGCCCTGGTTTTCAAAACAACATGATGGTCTGAGTCATAGCACCATAGTTGAAAGCAGCTCGGCAAGGCAAATTTTACTTTTTGCAAAAAGGGTTCCTGTCACCAGGAAGGTCTGGCGTACAAGAACAACATGGAGGAAATTGCTGGGCGTTTTATCTTTAGCGCAGGCTTCTGTGCTGTTTTTCTATTGGTGGGAACAGAGCCTCACAATCTTTATGCCATTGGCTAAAGGGGACACTGGGGGAGGGGTCAGCACTTACAATTTTTAGGAAACACTATCTACAAAAATACAAGCACAGGTACACAAATACAGTTACACAAATGGCAGCTTTACAACATAGAGCCCACGTTAAGCCATTCCTTTGATAGAAAAGATCTATTTCTCACAATTTCCTCCTCTTTTATTATATATTATTACTCTTTTCTTCAAACTTTATTTATATATGGCAACTCTTGCTTTCAAAGGTGTTTAACAAGAGGTTATTTTATTAATAGCATCAACTGTTTAACTGTTTTCCGTATGATATCTAAGGTGTGGTTGATGACCCCTCTGTTGATTGTAATATATATATTGTTTACCCAATTTATTTTTTTTATAAATGGTGGACCACTAAAATATTAGTGTAAACCATATAGCTACCTGGTTTTTAGCCTCAAATTTATTGGGACCACCCTTTGAAATTCTGGTTGAATTTTTATATATGTGAGGGTTTAATGTCCCACTAGAGGGTGCCTCGCTTTGGGTTTGAAATGCCAGGCTGAAAGGAATTGCCAATTGTACTAGAGTGTAAATTCCACTCCCATTGGCAGGTAAACTCTCTAGTAGCGGTCCTCCACAATACCACCAGACATTTGTTCGGGCTACCGCCAGCGCGGACTGATTATCCAGCTCCTCAAAGGACCAGCATTCACTGTAGCCTGTAACATTTCCCAAGAACACTGACTGTCCCTCCCACCCTGAAAGGTATGAGGTATAGTCAGTATTTGGGACTGGAGGCTTAACACTTTGGGAGGCTCTTGCTTTGGACCCTGAGTCACTGGGAATAGGAGGGATAGGGTCTAACAAGATTCCTTGTCCCATGCTAGATTGTCCTGAAAGAGGGCTATCATACATCTCATGCCCATTGGGTCTGAGGTCCATCTGAGTGGAAATGGTACCACCTGAGTTTTTGACCTGCCTGGTTTGTTTGCCATACAAACATAATGGTCACCGTTGTTTAAGGTGCTGGCAGAATTTTTAATCCATTTCGATCAGGCATTTGTTTTCCCATATTCTGCCTTAACTTCTATCATCTGGTGGAAATCCTTTATTTTTATTATAGTGCCTCGGGTTGAGGGGTTAACATTAGCAACCGAGGTTGAATTATAAACTAATCTAACAGCAAGCTTTCCCATGGGATTGTTTCCTGACATGCCTGTCTGGAAGCTAGACCTGTGTTTAATGAAAAGAGCTGTCTTTCCTGGCTTGTGAGTTAGCAAGAGTGGATTATACTGTAAATTAGTACAGGTGTTAAGGGAAACTCCTCTAGGCATAGTTATTTTTTTTTATAACCCCCTTTGAATTGGAACAGCTCTAAATGGTGGGGCTGTCTACCCTCCACCCTCCATGGTGGGTGGTATCCTTGGGACTTGCCCCAACTAGAGCAAGGGACTTGCTTTAGATTATTCTGTTTTATTGCTCAGGTTGGTTCTGGGCAGAGACACAGGATTTGACATGTATTAATCTTTATAGTTATGGGGTTTTTCCTATAGTTACATTAATAGTTAATTGGGCTGAATAAGGGTTACCCCAGATCCGGAAGCTTAACAGACAACAATCACAAAGATATACAAGAAAAACATAAAACTATTAGGGACAAAACAAATACAGTTTGTATAATATCTGATGACACAAACAGATCTCTATTTGATTTTGACATAAACAAATTCCTATTTAAATTTGGCTTTATGTATATATATTATTAATAACACCCAATCTTTAATCAGAGTGGCATGATTTAAAATGTTAAGTGTCCAAGCACCTTTAATTATCTTTGCTTAAAGATGGTTATAATAAAATTTAGGAAAACAAATATACACCTGAAAAAGGCTCTCATTACTGACCTTTTATAGTTGTAATTTGGAGGACATCAGCTTTGTAAAGTGTTTCCTTAAGTTTTGTATTTTAGAAGATATTTAGGAAACATGAATATATTTAACTTGTAAAGGAGCCAGTAATAATTAACATTATAGTTATATGGAAGCTAATATATTAACTTAACCTTAACATAATCTTAACATACAGTAATTTAACCATTAGAGTGAAATTTAGAATTTGTGGCTCAGCAAGATAACCATAATTACAAGTCTATGTAGGT